>JBAMYA010059691.1:0-28483 GCA_037176975.1 Arrhamphus sclerolepis | reverse complement strand
TTGAGGTATACCTATGATGAAAATTACAGGCCTCTCTCATCTTTTTAAGTGGGAGAACTGGCACAATTGGTGGCTGACTAAATACTTTTTTGCCCCACTGTATATATTTATAGTTTAACACCTCAAAGATCTTTTGAATATAAACCCACCTTTTAAATAATAATGTAAGAGATGCAAGTTGCCTGCTTATGTTTTTAACCCCAAAAGGGAAATTACATATTTAATTTACATATTTTCAAAGGGCACAGGGACCATCTGCACTTCCCACCAGACTTATAGTAAAATGATACATTAAAAAAAATAAGAGCTGCAAGGAATCAGAACTGAAAAGTAAAAGAATCCTGGATTTAAATATCCAAATGTGTCACTATGGTGTGAAAACACAACAAATCCAAATAAAAATTGTTCTAAAAAAAAAAAAAAAACTGTCCAAATTTGTACATGTGACATCTTTTATTCAGCCAAAAAAAAAAAAACATTTACAAATGACTGCTGAACATTTACAGCATCATCCATCAAAATGCATCATTCCTCAACAGAGGCTCTACATTCCATCACTACACACACACATTTTTATTGCAAATATTACAATATGTTTTGTGCACTAAATTGCAAAATCTAACATTAAATCATTGTCATATTATGAAGCTGCAAAAATATCTAGTGTCAAATCATAAAGAAACAGAAGACAGTCAGGAATCTAAAGATGTACAACTCTACACTCTTAATAATTTATCTAGGAAATTAAAAAAAAAAAAAAAAAATCTAAAAGTTAAATATTTGATATATTGGGAGTGGGTGCAGCTGAACTGTGTTTCGTATTTACAACATCCCGTGTCTTTAGACCACCAACCTGTGTCGCGAGACATAACAGGCTACATTACAAGAGTCAATGCCCAAGCAAAATTTGTGAATCTATATACATAAAATACAGTTTTGATGTTACCAATAGGCATCAATATGTGTGGACAAGGGTATGTTTAGACACCACTACAAGATTTTGTTGGTGAAGATACACGAAAGCGATGCAGAGGCACAGAAAGTGAAAGTTACAGTGCTTTCTATGATATGTAAAGTCAGTCATCAAATGGAAACGTCCAGCCCTTTACACACACAACTGACAACCAAGAATGGAATGATTGAAAGACTTTCTGCTGCTGGTGCTGAATTTGGATCAGCTCATCTAACTTTCTCAGGTGACCTGTGTGCACAAGCAGTGACAGGTGTGAAGGTCCAATTCCTCTGAAGTAATATTAATCATAATAATATTGTTTTCAAAAAAAAAAGGAGTAATCCTTCAGCAGTACATTGGCCTCTGTAGTAACAAAGCTTCCACACAGAGTTCAAAACAGAATCATCTGAATCGAAAACAGCTTTCAATGGACAACAACGAAATCAAATGAAACGTCAGTGTGCGAATCAGAAATATCACTGTGAATAATAAAGTGCTGCTAAAAAGATAACTTTCCTCAAAAAAGGCCTTTGAAGAAAAGACACGTTCCACAAGGAATACAGCAGTGATAAGACGGTAACTTCTGCAGCAAGCCAGAGTGGATTTTTTTCTCTTTTTTTTTTCTCACCAGTCTCTACAGAGTAAAGAACAATGATCTCAAGAGAGAGAAAGTTACACAATACTGCAGATTTCAGTACTGAAGGTGAAACTCAACTCTTGCACGACAGCAACAAGTGCCCACTCAGACACACAATAAATTAGAAGGACTGCTGGGAGTTTCAACCAAGACTGGTGACCAGCACTTTGGGGATGATGGCAGCCATTGTAATCCACATTATTTCTTTATCTGCTTTATGTTTGCCCCCAGAGGAGCAGCATGCAGACTGAGCCAGGGCTCATACTCAACAAACAAAGCTTTCAGTCTGGAGCAGGCTGCTCCAACCCAAAACACCTCTGGTTTTAGTGATGCAGAGTCCGGTCTAGTCATCTCTCCTGATCAAATTAATTAACGATTTAGTTCATAAAAATAACCACCCTGTTTAGCTATCTGATACTGACTTGAGCAGATACAGTACAGTTTCCCATTTCAACACAAATGTCATTTAATTGGAAAAAATATATATAAAATGGTGGAATGGTGTTAAAATACAGGAATGGAGAATAAACTACTTTAGTAACATGTTGACTTGGTACTGTCTGTTTGGCCAACTATATTGTGTAAAAATTGACATTTTAGGTCTTAAATATCTAATAAAACAGAACAAAAAGAGGAGTAAAAGATGAAAGCAAGAAACAAACATGTCTAAATTGTGGATTTTCTTAAAAACATTCAAATCATCATCACATTTGAGCAACATATCACAGTTTTGTGTGGTCAGTAAGTTAAAAAGGTTTTGATAGAACTTGCCCTCCAAGTAGACCCTTTCCACTTTTTTTTATTAAGGCACTGCTCCATCTGGTGGAGAGAGGGTAGAGCTGTGCAGCATCTGCAGTGCTCGAGTCTACAGTGATAGAGAATTACAGTATGATCAGGAAAAAAAAGTTTTTTTTTTTTGTTTTTTGTTGTTTTTTTTTTGCACAGTGGACTTATTTCTGCAGCAACACTCTTAAACCAGACGTCAAAGTCACTGTGATGCAACAAAACAAAAGGCATCATGAGCAAATATCAGTAATATATTCAGTGAAAAAGTCATTTAAAAAAAGGCTGGTTGATTGAAGCAGGCACACCTTTTCCTTCTTTAAAAATATCTTTATAATATTAAAAACTTTTCCCATATATCTTCAACTCCCCTTTCCACATTTCTTGTTGTTCAGTTCTTGTTTCTTTGCGAGACACGGGAGAAGCAACATCAGCCGTCATTTTTCTTGTTCTGCGTTTGCTGACGACGCCCCGAAATGTGGTGACAGAGTGAAAATTATTCTACTAGTAGATCCGTCTACATCTAGTCAGCAGACTCTTCCACCTCGCTCTCGGTCTGCGAAAGAGTTTGTGTGAAAGTTTACAGTCACTCAGAGCTGAGAATCTGCTCCCAGGCTGTTGAGCTCCTCCGGCGAGTGCTTTTCGCCTCCTGCGCCGGGCGTCTGGCGGAAGCCGGCGGCGATGTCGTCAAACGTCCGGCCCTTGGTCTCTGGCACTTTGAAATAGGTGAAGATGAAGAAAACGAGCAGCAGCACAGTGAAGATGATAAACACGTACGCACCACACAAGTCCTGCGAAAACAAACACCAAGGAAAAACAGTTGTGAGAAAACACAAACACAGCGAAGCTAAACTACCTCTGAAATGTTCATCTGTCAAAAAATAAAAATAAAACATTGCTATGAAGGTTTGGGCTTTCAAGTTTAAAGGAAAGAAGCATACTTTCACTTTTGTGCAAACATGAAGTTTATTCAGACTTCAAAATTCTGAATTATGAGACTGTACTCGGACACAAGGAAGGTATCATTTAAAGCTGGTGCTGAAAGTTGCCCTGATAGTAAACATGACCAGGTTTGTTTTCTCAGACTGATTCTGGCGTTGGGGGGAGAGTAAAATCATAACTTCTTTTTAAGGCAATGGGAAATGTAAGGAAGTGAGAAACCAGGTGCAATAATTAATCTCTTTTTTAATATTTGCAAATATCACTCTACTTCATAATGATGCAATGCTGAACACGGCCCATTAGAAAGGGAATAGTCTGCAGAGCTGTGAGAAAATCTGTCTTTTCTTTTCCAGGGTTTAAATGTTATGAAATGGAGTACAACCATGAGTCTGTTACATTCAAGTTATTGGTCTGTGTTTTTTGTTGTTTTTTTCTTTTTACTTCATCTTCAGCTGCTTCAAAGTTGTTTCTTTCCCCTCGGGCAGAACTTCACCTGCCATTTAATATTTAAAATGCACATTCACCTGCTCTGCAATATCTCCCACATCAGCTTTCACTGCTGCAGTCTTTGTGCAGTAGCGGTAAACTACTCTAAACCACCGACTGAAATCGGAAACTGAGAGTTCTTAACCTCCTTTCTGAAAGAGGTGAATCCTGTTTGGGAGGAGGAGGGGTGCAGTGGTTGGGGGATCGCTCCTCCTCCTCATATAAAAGGAAACTGAGGAAGACTACAATGAGGTGCTGCTGACCAGATGACAACCTCAGATACTGAGAAGTGCTAAAGTGATGTGCAAAAAGCTGCAGTTTTCAGAATGTCCACCAGGGGCTGACTACAACATCAAATCAATCCTCATACACTGTGTAAAATGTCTAACTTTATCAGAAATTGGCATGTTTACATCTTGTAGCAAAAGGAGCCGATGTGACAACTGAATATCAATGCCTGTGGCCAGTAGAAGTGCTTTGCATGTCACTGATCGCTGCAAAAGCCCAAAACACCAAGGACTGCGATTATTCACCAACCCTAGAAAGTGAACTTTCTGCACTAATTTTCCTATACACTTACCGCTATATACTGGAAGCCCATTCCCACTATGAAGTTGGCTGTCCAGTTGGAAAAACCAGCGACAGCAATAGCTGAAGGCCTGGGTCCCTGCGAGAACAGCTCGGCCACGATGAACCAGGGGATCGGACCTGGTCCAATTTCAAAGAATGCGACAAAGGAAAAAATGGCCACAATGCTCAAGTAGGACATCCATTTCAGTTTCTCCTACGGAAACAAGACAAAGACAGTATTGAGCATTCTGCTTTATCATGGGTCATGAGACTTCAAGCTTTGAATTTGTTGAAGATTTACCTACCAGCAAAGCCAGGGCAATAGTCATGAGGACGGCAGATATAGCCATTCCCAGAAGCCCCAGGAGGTGTAAAGACCTGCGGCCAGCACGTTCCACAATAAACAACTGAAAAAAAGAAAAAAACTATTAACAATATGAAGGAAACATCCAATATTGTAAAGAGAGAGCTTTGATACAAGCTTGTCTGACCCAGACACTAACAGGAAACAAAAGTACTTACAGATACAACAGTAAATGCAGTGTTAACAACACCGGCTCCAATGGTGGCATAGACAGGCTGCTCCACTCCGGCTTTCTCAAAGATACGAGTGGAGTAGTAGAATACCTGAACAGTACAACAACACCGTTAACATCTAAGCATATTCAGGATGTCTACTGTATTTCTGCTCTTTAAAAAAAAACCAACACATTTCTCCTTTGGTTTCTGTATTTTCTCCTCAATATCTCAAGTACGTCCCTCAGATTTTAGATAAAAGAATAATGTCTGGTCGTTTGAAACTCACAGCATTGATGCCAGACAGCTGCTGGGAAAGCTGGAGGATGACAGCAACGAGAAGAGGTTGTCGGTACAACTGCGAGCGGAAAAGCTCTGCGATGGTCACCTTCTTCTCTCTCATCATCTGCCGGCTCTCCTCCTTCATCTCCTGCATGTCAGCACTCACATCGGTGGTGCCCCGGAGCTTCTTCAGAACTAAAGTGTGTCAAAAAAAAACAAATGAACTCATCAACTCATGCATTTTGATGCTAAAACATTTATTTTTCTAGGTTTGCTTGTGTACACCGTGCATTGTAATGCTGTCCCTTTGATAACTAATTTGTAAAATTGTGATAGCAAAAAAGATTTAAAATTTCCAAGATTTTGGCATATCCCTTCAAAATGATTCAAGAAATGATAGAATTAAACCTAAATATATCCACTACAAGCTTAAAAAAAGTGTAAGCTTTGAATGAGCTCACTTGTTTTGGCTTTGTTCTCTTCGTTCTTGTTGATCAGCAGGAACCGAGGACTTTCTGGGCACATAGGCAGCAGGATGCACTGAATTATAGCAGGGATGAAGATGAAGCCCAGCAGGAGCGGCCACAGTTCGTCATTGCCCATGATCATCTCCAATCCAAATATCTAACACCAACCCAAACATGATGAAGCATCAGCACAGCATCCACATCAGCTGTTTATATACATATATATTGGATAGATCCACAAGATAATTGGAACAGTAATAAATCTACAGGAGCATCTTCTACCCACCAACCTGTGCAATGAGGATGCCAAGGACAATTCCTAGCTGATGGAGGGTGCCAAGGGCACCTCGCAAGGATGTTGGTGAGACCTCACCCACGTACATGGGTACGAACCCTGTGGACAGACCGGAGTAGAGGCCTACCACAAAACGACCAATGATAAGCATTTCCCAGGAGCTGGCCATCTTCGAAAATCCCATCAGAGCGGATGCGATGAAGGACAGAATATTGGCCATGAGCATCGAGTTCCTCCTGTAGACATAAAAGAGTCATGTTTACATCTCATCACAAAAACTTTCCATAAACTACAGGATAAATTCCCATTATTGACCTTTATATTGAAAAAAAGCTAAATCTAGAAATGGTTATTGTGCTATTTTAATTCAAAGAACAATATTCTCTATTGTTTACCTTCCAAAGCGGTTGACAAAGAGTCCGACAGAAAATGAACCAAAGATGCCACCAACAGAGAAGATAGAGACGGAGATGGACCAGATAGCTGTGAGGGCGCTTTTGGTGATGGGCTCTTGGTAACGTTCCTGCCATGTCACGTTGATGAAGTTCTCAATAATCTGCCGAAAGGAAATGACACATTTTCATGTTATTGTACACAAATGCATTATCTGAGAGGAGTTTGCAAACAGGCTTTCACCCTGCAACTGTGCTCACATGCTATAATGTTGCATAGTCAAACACAGAGTTCATAATTAGAAACAGAGACTCATCATTATTCACAGCTGTAACATGATCATCACAGTTGCATAAAACCCTGCGAACGCCATCATGTGCTTTATGTTCTCAGACCCACACAGTGTTAGCAGAGTACTGACCAGCTGATGGCAGCACTACATAAACATCACCAGTTCCTGCATGAAGCAGGAAGTTTGTCAGTGAAGTGTCAAGTTTCTGTTCTCCTCCTCCTCCATGTCACAACGCAGTCGACTATGTTGACAAACACACCCAGGAATGCTGGTGACTGAGTACCAGAAGCGACGCCTGCTTCCGTTTATGTGTGCGTCATGGTGACACTCTTCATCAGTCTTCAGCAAAGTCCCCACCCAGTCTGGAGCTCTGTCACCCCGAGCACCCCACCACTATGTACACCAAATGTTCACTCTGGTTCTGTTTTGAAACTCGTGGCAGTCGGCCTCATACCAGAGATTATTATGTACTTAAGCTCAGCAAGGGCCAATGGAAAAAAAAACTCAGCAGTGTCCCGAAGAAGCTGTTAAATAGGGAGGCTATCACTTGTCAAGGGCTTTTCTACGGTGGAGGGACACGTATGGACTGACAGTGTGACCACAGAGCCTGGGTCACATCCACTATCAACTTACACTCACAAGACCTCGCCGGGTGATATCACAAGTATGTTATCATATACTGTACCCTACCCATGACCTTCATCCCATCACTTCTACCCTTTAAAAATGGCTTTATTTAGAAGAACTCATCTTGGAGTTTGATCATGTGCATACAGTTGTAACATGCAATGGAGAGATTTACTCAAGTTTTCCATTTAAGAACAACTGAGCTTGGGTTTTTATGATTTTCTTTTCTCTGTAACTGAATTCTCCTGCTACTTGCTACTTGTGCTTTTGAGTGTGAAATCAAAATCAAAAAGTTTGTGATTAATGACTGAAAGAACAAAGTGTAAAACTAGAGAGAAGCTCCAAAGCCTGATACTGTTAAGACCTAAGGAACAATGTGCTCCTTCACTAACTCTTAAAGAAACAAAAATGAAAAAAGAAACTCCTCCATGGACCTTGACAAGTAGCACAATCGCCTCTTGTTTTCTCCTTGCTCCTTGGTCTTGCTCTCGATGGGCAGCACATCCAAAGCACCAGCTGGTTGTTAGTGCTGGAGTTGGCTGGTGAACAGGTTGTCAAGGTAAGCACCAACTGAAGCATGCAGAGGGAATAAAGGGAACTACTTTATTTAAATGAACTATACAAATGTTGCATGAAGCCTTAGGTTGAAGTCATTCAGACCTAAGATCTCAAAAAGCTGATTTTTATTTTCTCAGTCTTTGAGGAAGTTAGAAACCTGAGACAAAACTTTCTTTCAGATTTTATCCCAAACTGCATTCTTTGCCCCGATGTTTATCAGTACCTTTAAAACAAAAAAGTAGTTCATTAGCCTTCAAAATGATCATGTAATGTGTGCAGCTCTGTAGTAATGTAAGAACACATCAGCTCGTAATGTGTTAAACTAAGCTGTATTTTTAAAGTGTTGATCAAAAACCCAAAGAACCAGGAAGAGAAGGTGGGAGGGACAGGACAGGACAGCCAGAACTGGGCCCTTGAAAAACTGTATCTAATCTGCGGCACAGTACAAGGCCTGCGTCACCGGCAGCAGCAGCATCACTGCAGCATTTATCACTCAGGCAAAGAAGAAAAAAAGGTGATAATCTACAGAGTTCATTTTTGTGAAACTAAGGGGTCATTTTATCACTGCTTTGAGTAGTTGTTTCTTCTTTCAAGCTTTTGAGTGTGTCAGTGTGTGTGTGTGTGTCTGTGTGTTCGCCACATGAGACCCCCTGCTGGCTATTGAAATGGGGATACAGAGTCAAGGATACACGTTCCCATAAGCCTAGTAAGTAACAGAGCTGGCATTCACAGAATCCCACTAAGTCCACAGCTCCACACAAGGAGTCCAGTCTGAGGGAATGACGGTGAACACATGCTGCTGTTATTGTGCAGAAAATTCTACTGCATTTTAAAACTGGTGCTGGTAAGGTCAAATTAAAAGGAGAACAAAAAAAACAAAACAATTGAATGTCAAACCACTTTGAGCAGTTGATCAGTTAGCAGCTGTACAGACAAATGATAGAATGATTCAAGTAAGTGAAGACTTAAATGGCAAATATTCATTCACCCTTTCAAATGAAGACATTTTATGCCCTCTTTTGCTTTAACAGTACGTCACTGTGAATTCTTTTTGGATAGTTGCACAAAAGACCTGGATCATAAGCTGATTCAATTCACTTGAATTGGGGGTGTTGTGGCAGGACCCCAACGAATGCAGTTTGAGGCTCCTGGTCTAAGTGCATGTATTTCATGCAATGAATGTTTTATGCAATGATTACAGTTTCTTCAGACAGAGGAGGGTTTCATTTGGATGTGCCCATTACATGCGTGTGAATTTGTTGAGTTCTTCCTTTTTACTACTTATGGATGTCACAAACAAGGCTGCAGGATTGCTTTGACAGTGTCATGATTACGGGTAAGTGGTTGATATTTAAAAGAGGTTGTCTTCACTGTTAACAGCTGTGACAGTACATCACTGTGACAGTCAGCCTCTAGCACGTCGAGGCCTCTGCGTAAGTCGGCGGTGGTTAAAAACAGAGGAGCCCTGGCCTTTCTGGCAACACACCAGTGAGCTGCAGATGCACTTCTGCGGATGCACGGGTTGTTCAGGTCAAGAAGAAATGGGCACACAGACAGTGGTTATTTACACGTGATGAAATGCAGACATTCCTTAGGAAATGAGTTACTTTGCTGCACCTGTCTTTTAATAAACCATAGAGCGGGTCCACTCCTTAAGAGATTTTTTAAAAATCTTTTTTTTGTTGTAGGGATTTGCTACTGTCTACCTCCAACTCCTCACGTATCATTACTTTTCAATTTCAGTGCTTTTTCCAGATGGCTGCTGATCAGGGGACACCCATTTTTGGGCAGAGGAACTCTCTTTGCACAGCTCATTACTGCAGATGTCCTTGAACCTTTTAGGACAGAATGGAGCTATTATTACCTCACCTCTGAACCCAAACCTTCCATTTTCAGTCCTCGTCTCCAAACATATGAACAGCCCACTTTGAAACTAACAAACCAATTAACTGAATGAATGCTAGCATACATAAAATTTCTGACTATATTATTATAATACCAGCAATGTGCCATAAAAAGTCTCTGAACATCCATGGAGACATTACTGCCTGTTTATGGTCAGTTTGTTCAGGGCACCAGTTTGTGACACTTCATTCCTCTGAGAGTGGACTGGCTCCTGAAAACTAATGGGGTACATTTTATTTGATGAACTCACAAATGAGTGCATTACTCACCTTTTGAGGAGCATTGATGACACCTGTATTGTAGCCGAACTGCAGGGAGCCAATCACAGCGGTTCCGACGCTCAGCATCAACGGGAACGTTATTTGCTGCAAGAGAACAAACAGTGGAGGCAACGCTGTCACTGAGTGCACCTGTTTCATCAATTACTTACAACTTTCTGCCATGCGGCCAAAGCGCATTCATTTGTCCAAGAGCGCAGATAATAAATTTAACAGCGCTTCAACAGTTGGATAGGACATTCTGTTTGACTAAAACTCTCATGAATATCAGTTTACGGGTAGAAAATTAAATTAATGTTAACCCTTTTTGACAAAGCATTTTGTGTCTGCCAGCTTCACTGACTGTGGGTTGTTTTTTTTCCCCAGTTGGGGCTGTAATTTTATGCTTCAATATTTTCTAATGTTTTCATCATCAGCTTAATATATTGTATAATGAAAACTTTGTTAAAAAAAAATAAAAAACACGTCCAGACTACTTTCCAAGTCCACTGATATTATTGTCTGGGTTCGTGCACAAACTTCATTTTAAATATGAGCTCAACAAAGCCAGCTAGATTAGTTTGGATCTTTCTCATACCAAGAAGTCAATAAACCACAGTGGCATGCTGCAGTCTGCTTCCTCCTCCTAGACAGAGGAAGACTAGCCTCAAGCTGTTGGTTACCTTTTGGCTGTTGTCCATCTAAAACTACATTATTCCGTATAAACTGTAGACCTTCCAACCCCAGTTTTAAACAATAACCAAAAGGCACTAACAAAAGTGGTGTGTGCAACACACATGCACATATTTTCCAGATTCATTGACCCAAAAATGGGCCTAATGATAGCAGCAGTGTTGTTTACCGTTTCTATCTTTAAAAACCCACACTCAGTCATCTGCAGGGGAATAATCTCGATCATCATGATTCACACCAGAAACCTTCCTCATATTTTGGCAACAACAGATTTGAGGTAAGCATTTCCTGCTAATCTCTTTCCTTTTGCCAGCATCTTGTAGTGTCTTGCATCTTGTTTGTAGACATAAAAACCTGTTTAAAAGACGCTAAAATGTGGATTTAAGTATTCAAACATAACCCAAAGTGGCCCAAAGTGAGCCCAAAACTTACACCTGCACCACACTGGGCTGTTGGCACAAATGAGGTTGAGTTCATGGCTTTATGCTGTTGATGCCAAATTCCTCAGCAGAAATCCAAATTCATCAGACCACGCAGTCCCCTGCTTTTGTAGACTGGCATTTTGGTGAGTGGTTGTCAGCTCCAACCAGTCCAGCTAGTCCTCTATCATAAACAGTACATTTTGCAGGCATTATTTTTCTTTATTACAGTTGCTTCATAGAGGATGTAAACAAAAGGAAACTCGGCACTACAGTCACACTGCCACCTAGCAGTTGGTGGTGGAATTACAGAGGTACACAAATAATAACATAACCATAAATCAGGCTTCAGACTGGAACTTAAAGTCTTCTTGGAGTTGCATAGGTATATACCAATTATTTGTGGAAATGTGTGTTTGAAACGTTACTGAACAATTCAGTTTGTTTTGTAAGACATAGATGCAAAAGAATTAGACACGACAGTGGGCAAAAGTCACTGCAGTTGTTGCCCGGAAAGGCTGGACACTATCTACTATCAACGCATTTAAATCAATAATACTGATAAAACTTATTTGTACTGCAGCATTTATCAATGGACAAGAACAAACAGTTTCCTGTTTACACGTCCAGCACTTAAGAAGCAACATTATCATTCATTTGGAGTCATGTTTGTCTGCCAGTGATGAAAGTAAATCCGATATTTACTCTCTTCTTTTAGCTCTGTTTTTGCTCTGCCGCATCTTTCCTGAGACAAACATCAGGTAAATAAATAGTTTGTCAAACTAAAACAATGGGTTTAAAGCCAAAAAGCAGCTTGAGCATTATTACAATTTCCCTTCACATAAATATAGCAAATATTTAATTTAAGCAACTTCAAATTGGCCCCTGCCATAGTTCCTCCATAAACCTCCTCCAAGGGGCAATTCTCACTTTAAGCTTCAGTCTGACTGTCTGGAACTTTCATAAATGATAAACAGGCACAAATAGCTCCAGATTTTATTAAAGAGACAGTCCTGAGAAACCATTTCAAACGATTATGAATGCTCCTCTGAAATATCACCAAAGTGCTGCCAGCTACTTTTAAATAGGAAAATCTTTGTGACTCTAACAGCGGTATTATGAAAGCCTGAGCCCCTCCTCCTCATGATGAAGAGGAGAGCCTAAAAGACGAAGAACAAAACTTTTGTGGGCGTTCTAACAGGCAGTTACAGCTAAAGGCTTGTTTAGTATAAAAAAAAAACCCTAGACACTGACAGACCCGCCTTCCCTTCCTGAGCCAATAAGGTTTCTTGTTATGAGGGTCAACAAGTCCATAACAGCACTGTTTAGGAAGCTACATAAACCCTCTTATACACAGTAGTGGGACGGGGGCTCAAAGGGAATCTCACTGCAAATCAGACCAACCATAAGCAATGCCATTGTAAAAGCCAAATCTAATGAAAAACTACACGAGCTTTCAGTGAAATTCCAGCTGCTTTTTTTTGTAAACAATGAAAATCCTGACTTTCTCCTCTGGGAAAAGCCCTCGCTGCAGTCTATTTAAATCACAACCCTTCCTGGGAATAGCTGTTATTTGCAAAACTCCTTAAATGTAGATTTTTGAATCCAGCTGCAAATGGTTGCGAGGAGTCACAAACTCCTCTGAGAGATCTTTACCATCAACCTGGCCTCAGTGCACACATACAGCGTTATATAATTCTGTGATAAATGTACAAATATTTCTTTTAAAATAAGTGAAAATGGCTCAAATAAATGTGTGCAAACCCTCTTCTGCTCCTGTTAAATGTCAAAATAGGACAGCAGGTGAGATTAATATACTTCCTTGTACACAGAAACATGAGGAGCTGCATTATACAGCACTTCCTCGCTGGAAAAAACAATGAAGGCACACCCCAAAAAACTATTTTATGATAATAACACTGAAACGGCTGCTGGTGGCCGTTCCTTCTCTTGGCTCTGCTACTCAGGCCACATCAAGGCATGTTAAACACAGCCACACTTTTCAGGGGTGTTTACATGTCAAAAAGAAGTTGTTGTTTCTGGTGGTCTATATCTAGTCATTCCCCAGTGACTGCTGCAGAGTCCTCACGGCTGTGTCAATAACTGCTCAGCAGTCCAACTTGTATAGAAAAAGGCAAGATGGTACGCTGAGATCACACAGCAACAACATCTCCCTCTTCACACAAATTTACTTTATTGAAACTAACTCTCCCTGAATCTACCCATGCAAATTTCCCTTCTTTGCATGCTTGTAAGTAAAACACGACGCGGCAGGGACATTTTTGTCGAGTCACAGGCTGCAGTGAGCATGCCACAGTCTCTTAGCTTTTATTTAATAAACAATTACCCTGGTATGAGAGCTTATTAATTAAACATACTAGGCCAACCGGACGAGTGGAACAAGAGGAGGTGTGCAAACATTTACACACCAGCAAACGAGCTGCTATGCTCGTCCCTTTTTGTCAGTCACGTAGAGAAAACTAAATTGCTGTCATGCGATATGATCATAAAGTAGAATACGGAAATGAGGCAGCAGAGAACACAACCACAGCAACCACAGCACATTGTTTTTAATAAAAAAAACAGCAAGCTGATCTGTAAAGTTGAACGTACATACAGTAAAATATATCTCTATCCATGTCTTCTTGACGGTGAAAATCTTTTTTTCTCAATCCAGTGTGGTTCCTAGTCCAGCTGGACGCATATCTGATTCTGCTGATGCTGAAACACATGCAGCCGAAGAAAGAAAATTTAACTCCAGCTGATGGAGAAGAGATATGAATGATTTTGAACGCAAGGACACAACTTTGAACTAATGTTGACAAGAAAATCTTTGTTTAACCATAAAAGAATTGTCAACAGGAAATGAAGATGTGTGTCAACCATAATTATGAAGTAGATGATGGTAAAAACACCACAGAGGAAATCAGTAGTCATTCTAGTGAAATGTTTAGAGCTCTAAAATGTGGTGGCATGTCTGGTGTCAGAGTAAGTGGTAATGAGATCCTTCACTTAATGTTCAGCAATAGTGCAAACAAGAATTAAATAAAGGTTTTACACACAAATTATTCCCTCTGTAAAAGCAAAATGATATGCTTAAAATTAAGCTTTTCAAGTAAGGACCAGGAGCTGTCAAATATGTTGAGTAAAAATTATTTAAAAGGGTTGTTTTTATTATTGGATTCTGTGTTGCATTCAATGACAAATGTGATTACTGGATTTCTAAATTCTGAGTAGATTAAAAGAGCAAAATGTCAACAAGAGGTTTAGTTTTACTGTTGGAATATAAAACACGACAGAGCAGTATTACCTTCCTCATGTAAAATCTGTGACTTCTGAATAGTTTCACAAGAGTTCCAACTACAGCAAATGCAGCACGGCTTGTGACGTTGCGGGTGGAGATAAAGATGGGGACGTTGGATAATTTTACATTGAGCAGCACCCTGCAACCGTAAAAGACAGACTTTCACCAAATAAGGGTGATAGAGCTGTTTCATGTTAAGTATTGAGCTGATCGTTATTTCAGATGCTTAAATGTATACTTTAAAGCACAGCTAAAGTGTTTGTTTTTTTTACGTCATAAGAAATCAGCCATTCATTTGAAGAGAAATCGTTAGTTTAAAGCAAATTTATAAATTGTTGCTGCTCTATACAAGCAACATAGGTCCTGCACCTCTATGTGACTTATCACAGCCAAACTCTTACCCTTCTTTAGAAATTCACTTTGACTAAAATTAAAGATATATATATATTAAAAGCTGGTTCAGGCTGTAATTTGTCTCGTTTCAGTTCCTCCTTGCCAGTCTGCACCAGATTAATGCCGCTGGCCTACACTACTTCGATCACGTCCCTCCACACGTCATCTATTCAGTGTCAGCTTACACAGCTGTTGGTAGTCCAAAATGTGCCCTCCTCCAACAAACGCTTGCTTCTGACAGTACATCCTGCACTCATCGCAAAGCTACTTTTTCAAAGAAACTGTTCATGTCGTAGCCTTTTTCGGTTGTGCACGTGTGAATAAGGAAACACTGAATGGCTGACGTTAAAACTCAGATACTGTGAGAGCACACAAAATGCTTCAAGGGAAATGTTGTTGTACATGTGCAAAGTTGTAAGAGATGTTTTTTTTTTGTTTTTTATATGTGGCAAAAAAGAGTGAGATGAAAAACTGAAAAGACAAACAGCGTTTGTTTCTGTGCCTTTGTCCGTTTTCACACTCACACTCGGTCAAATTAATTCAAGGGTGTGCAGGTTGAAGTTCAGAAGGAAACTATCAAGAGACCTGTGCAGCAATTTCAATAAAGATGAAGTTTAACATTTTGTTTGGTTTTGATGCTTTTCCTACTTATTATCCATCTTTACTTGAAATACACAATAAAGTAATAAGACAGAAAATATGTTACATGCTGCACTGTATGTAATGGATGTACTGTCAATAAACTGAACAGTTCTTGAGGTGCTTATCTCTCAGGGCCAGTGGCACGTCTAGCAGTCAAAGATAAAATGTATTTATAGTTCTCAGTTTGTTCAGAATAAGATGACTCATCGTTATTTTGCATAGAGATGGTTTGTTTATACTCTGTGGCAGCTGTAAAGAACTATTATATTAGAATATGAGCTGCAACCCATTATTAAAACAATACATTGTTTTTATAAGCTGAGCATAGTAGTAACATCCCAAATCCATTCTGATATGATAAACCAACTTCAAATTATTATTAAAGCAGCTCAACAACAACGTGAAAGGCCATCAAACTCATGATAACCCTAACAGCTTTAATAAAAACACATGGCTTCCTGACTCCAAACTGATTAAAGATCCAGGTATTTAATATCTAACAGGGTTGTAGGCACCTTGAAAGTTACTGAAGCTGCATGTTTTGCCAGTGACCTACCTGTCCATCATGTGGGTAGTTCAGACCAGGTCATATGAGGGCGTTTTACTTGTACACAGTGTGAGGCATTGCAGTCACTTTGATCAAGCTGGTAATGGTGGTGAAACCACCTGGGGGCTGGACATTGTCAGAAGTGCACTGTATGTATTAAAGGTCACTGCCTCTGTTTAGTAAGGGTCACTTGTCCAGACTGTGTGCATTACTTTTGCTAAAAATAATGTCACTCATCGTTAAGATACAGGTGGACTGCTGAGTCTGGAGCTGAGGGGCTTACTTAGTCTCCTCTGGAGGTAGGTCTGCGCACCCTTCATTGCATGACAAAGCAGCAAATACAATATTGCTCAGTATGTGTTTGGATGTTTCAACTTTACTGTGGTGCAGTTTTTGTGCTAAAACACTGCAAGATTTTTAAGTAAAGGCATGAATACATGAGTGCAGCCCTCTAACCTTCAAGTACAAGCTGTTATACCATCATTATAGTTTCCGTTACCCCAGCAGCATACATGGAGGTCACACGGTTCAACAACATACATGTAGCCTCAAGGACTTTCAAGGTGCTAATGAAGTCACAAAAGACTGACCGTCTGTTTTCCACCCTACTGCTCAGAACAAAGCAAAATATTTTTAAAAAGTGACATATTCATGCAGGCCTCCTAAATCTCCTAAATCTTGTAGCAAAGTCTCATTATGCCTGATTACAACACAACTGACAGTTACATTATAAGACATAGTGAAGGGAGGTAGTCATGCAGATGAAAGTAAATTTACTGTGCTGTCATGAGAAGGACGGGAGTTGGCAGAGGGCTAAAAGGCAGAGGATGGATGAGTTAAGCTCTGATAATTAATGTTTTTGGCTTCAGGCCCCAAATAGAAAAACTCCTGCTGCTAATAAGGATTTCATGAATAAAAAGTATAATTGCTGTTAAATTTACAACAAACCAGTTCAGTACGTATACTCAGTCCCATTCTTATTCTTGCTACAGTTTTGCAACTGCACATCTGAAATGTATGAAGCCGAACGTCTGCAGAACCACATTCCATGAACCAAATATCCTGCATGAATACAACCACACCTTTCAGCAACAATGATCACCAGTGTAAACAGAATCATTTCACCCAGTGCTCAAACAGTGCCTACCTTGCCCTGCAGTACATTAACTATTTCTGTGAACTAAAAGCTCTTGGTGAGGTTTCAACTTACTGCATCTGCACAAACCGACGCAATACTCAGCACAAGCCAGGTATGAAAATCCTGATCACAAGATGTTGATTAGTCTGTGCTCAGCCATAGACATACAATCAGCTCAACAATGCTAAGGGCAAGTAAACACAAAGAGGGAGCTCAAGGCTTAAACACCCAGAGCTTGTAATTGCGTGTTTTACTTAGTAAGCTCTCACTTTCTCTGAAATATCTACTGAGTCACTACAACAGCGGAAAGTGGAAACAGTGGGAAGCAATTCCATCACGTCCTCAACAAACTCATGCAGATGTTACACCACAAAGCCCCAGAGTGTATGTTGGGAAACAGCTAAGGAAAGACAGCAAGAGAAACATCTTCTGACCATCATGTCACATTTGACTCCCCTGTGCTGCTCCACTGGGGTCTCTTACAGGAATAAGAACGGAGGAGGGGACAGAGGACTGAAGTCTGGTATAATTGTCTCACTGCTGCATGTAAAATGTGGCCAAAGGACATAGCAGAATGGAGACAGGACTATCAGACAAAAGATAAGCCACATTTATTTCCTCAATGAGGAGCATCATAATCTATAACCAAAACTATGCCTCTAGCTCACTATTTCCACACAGTAACTATTGCTCTGATATGATAATAAATGGTGTGTTTTGTCTCAACAACAGTGAAAAAAAAACAAAGCACGGGCTGATAACTCATCCAGTGGATTGACAAAGCGTCACCACTTTCGATAGACTATTTATGCAAAACAATGAACAAAAAAATAAGATTCCAGTTTCTCAGGTGTGAGAATTTGCTTCTTATGTCTATATGAATGAATGTAAAAATGACAAAGAAACTGACTGAGAACAAAGACAACTGTATTTATCTATACTTCACATTTGAAATGGTCATTGGAGGAAATAAAGTGTAGTGTATGGACCTGTTTTCATCAATACATTTCCTGGGAATATGTACATCGTCATTTGTTGCTAGAGACTCGGTACTTTAAAAGAAAGCACAGCTATGACAAAAAACTCTGAGTTCGTCTCATTACTGTTAAAATTGTCAAAGACGCAAAATAATGAACAGATCTTCAATACAAAGTTACTGACAGCAACAGTAATGGTGCTTACATGTTAATGCTACAATTATAGAACGTTAATTATGTAAAGAATGTCACTGACTAGGGCTGGGAGATATGACCCCAAATTAATATCATGATTAACTGAACATTGTACCTCAGTTATAGTTATTGAACTATTTTAATTTTGTTGTAAATTCTGACCCTTTACATCACTGACACAGTAGTTTTCTAAATATATATCTTTGTATTTTCAAAATAAGTGGTGTACATGAACATACACTGAATGAAGTAATAATCAATTTAAAGACATAATAATTGAAATAACGGACATGATTGTGTTCAGTTACAGGTGCTGAATGTCGATTCATTTCCTTTTTTTTTTTTATGGTTATTTTGATAACCACCAATCAGTTGATGGCTTTTCCTGTCTTTTTTTTAATTCTTGGGTAAAATTATGCGATAGTCTTTTTTTAATGTGCTGAAGCTTCAGTGGGGAGCTCATTGCAAACTTACAGTACAAAATGTAACCTTCTCTATGAAGTACTATTTGGTACTTCAATAAACTTTTGACTTATTTGTAACAAAGTCTTTCCATGATTGTCTAATATTTCAATTCATCTGAATAGCTCTACCACTCATAACATGAGTGAAAAGAGATTATATAAGACTCTTAGGCATGATTAGTTCTTGTCAAATTTTAGTCACGTTGGCCTCTTAGCCCGTTCCTGACATAACGGACCTAACATATTGCTAGGCAACAAAATACCAAAATATGAAGTTTTAAGGATTGATCTTTATGTAAAAATAAAAAACGCATTAGGCAATGCCTTAAAATCAGTCACATAATTTGATAGTGTTTTTGCTTATTGATTTAATGCTGGAGCTATTTTTTTCTCTCATTTACTTAACAATGGATGTAATGAGGCAGACACAATGTAAAAGTTGGATGGTACGGATTTATTTTTAACACAATAAAAAAATAATGCTGAAGAATAAACTGTGTTTTAAATGTTTTTGTTAAAGAAGTTTGTTTTTTTTGTTTTTTTTCCATGGAATAAGTAATGTCTTAAAAGTAAGCTTTAATTTGCATTTTTAATGGGACTTCAATGTAAAAAATTCAATCAACTTATGTTCTTGTACACAACAAGACTTTTAAAGATATCAATGTCAGGTTGCTAGCCAGAGTACTAGTTTGGTTATGGTTCGAAACATAAATCGCCCATCCCCGAATGCTTCTGTTGTCTATTCCCGCGAGATTTTACCATGAATAATTTGGGGTTCGTGACTTTACATAGCCCTCAAAATATTATAGATTTGAAGAATTCACTTCCAACTGGCAAAACTCAACAAACAAATATTACCAGAAATGGAGCTCAAATGCTTATATTAAATGTCATTTAATGAAACTTGGTAGAGTGAAAAGAGTATTTTTTTTTTCCCCCAGGAAAAGCCCCCCCTCCCTACAGCGCATCCCCCAAACACACGCGCGAGACGTGACAAATTGACAAACCGCCCCGTATGTGTCACTGTGACGTATTTTATTCAGCGGAAATAAAACTCTTCAAAAAAAAAAAAAAAAAAAGTTGAACAAGCCTTTACATCATGGATATTTAAAGTAAGCGTGATATTTACATTCAGTATAAAACGTGATCGACGAGTTTTAAAAGGCCTGAAGGAGCGTCAGACATTACAACTGAGTAATAACGATGTGGCAAGCAGCTGGGTAAAAATGTAAAGATGGTGACACATGTGAGAGCTACTCAGCGAGTGAACTCGTTGAACTTCGGCAGCATCAGCGACCTAACAGGTTAGACAGGACTGGAAACATAATTACCTTTCCTGACTCCATGGCAGCGAAGTGGCTGAAGTATGTAGTCTTTCAACTTTGTTCGTCTTTTGTCTGTGAAGGCACGTCTCTGGGTTCTCCCGGTGGTTTAGCTCAGAAGGCAGTCATCTTTAAAAGTCTCTGTTCTGCTGGAAAGTCTTCAACTAAGACGAAATGTCTTTCTTTTTGTCTTAGAGGGACGCCTGTGGGGTAATTTTCCTCCGAAGCCAGGCAGTTTCAAATGGTGGTCGTCTCTGTTCCTACTGTTCTTCGTCTTCAACTGGAGTTCCAGCAGCTTCTTCGGGCCTGAATAAAGTTTAAAGTTCAGTAAAAATCTTCCAGGATGCAGGCAGCTGCAACACCATCTGTGCAACGTATGAATTAAGTTAGATATAAGCTCTAGTTGATCATCAATTGCCCCCTTCTTATATACAAAAGCTGACGTGAGCGGGAAGGGGCGTGTCTACAGGCTCGGAGCCCGACCTCCTGGCTAGCCAATGGTCTTTGACCAAAGCACACAAAGAGGAGGGGCCAAAGGGGGGGACACGACGATTTAGAGTAATAGAAAACGACTACAGAATAGAATACTTACAGTATGACTCAAGTTCTACAAACATGTTTACAGTTGTTTTCAAAATAATAGTAGCGTGTTTACAAAAAATTAGAAAAAGCTAAAAAATCCTTATAATAGCTTTTATCCAGAATGTGGCCAGCCTCCTGCCTCATGACAGCTGAGATCCATCCCCCTGGGCTGAAATGTGAGTCATTTTTAGTTAAGGTCATAGTTTCTCCATCCACAGGCACATACTAGTTTGGATAATAACAGTTTAACAACTTCAATCTTCATCATAATCAGAGTAATAACATTATAAATACATAATGATACAATGTTGACAAGCTTTTATTTGATTGCATTTAGTTCATTTTAGCAGCAGTGTTTACTTTTGGTACTATAGGAATATTGAATATGTCTAGTTTAAATAAGTCACTTTTAATCATTTAAAACGTTCTTCAAAGACTTAACAGCATGTGCTATTTTTGAGATTCTTTTTCATAAAGTATGTACTTTAGAATTTTCAGTAACTACCAGCTGTATTTTGATAACGTTTGTGTCAAAATAAAGGTCACACTGAGATGCATTCACATAGCAATCAAGCTCAATTTTCAAGACAGCACCAAACACCATTTTGAGTAAAAAACAAAAATCTATATTTGAGACAAATGATAAATGGTTTCTGGAGGTAATACAGGGATTAATATTTTTGCTGTGTTTGCTCAATGATGACAGTTGAGAGAACAATAGTGACTGACGAGTGATGTCATGGTGGCCGTATTATTGTTGCACAGGTAATAATGCTTTCTCGGGAAATTTACAGGATTTAAGCGATTTGATGACTTGACCAACCAAGGCATGTGGGCCAGGTGGTAGAGCAGTTGTCTGCCAACTTGAAAGTTGAGGCGTTGATAGCTGGCTTCATTGTCCACACGTTAACATGTCCTTGGGCATTGTGCCACACAGCCAGTGTGTTACTGTGTCTTTATGTATGATTTATCATTGATCTATAATTTAAATGCATGAAAACAGCCTTCCCAGTACTGCGTGAAATGTCTGTCATTATAATATGTCTTTTTTTTTCCATTTTATCTTTATGGGTAGTTTATTCTGCACCAAACAGAAAATAAATCATTCATTAACCATTAAAATGTAACTCCAGCTATAACTTTTAAAACATCATCTTAGCAAGTTGAGCCAAATTTGCAAAATTTCCACAAGGACCAGAAAATATTTCTGTAAAATGCTAAACACCACAGCATAGAAAAATCTTTTCATGGTATATACTGCAGTATTGTGATAATATTGTATTGTATATGTATGGTATCTTTGTGTTTTGTTATGTCAGATGAACACTCATAGAAATATTTGGGCCAAATATTAAGATTTATGTATTTCAGTTGCATATATCATTTCCAGCCATTTGGATTATGAAGATTTATCATGAACAGGCTAATAAACTTTATGTGGTGCATAAGTGTCAGTCTAATTTGTTTCAAATACTGAATAACCAGTGTATACATGTTCTTTAGTATCTGAAACAATTTGATTTATTAATGATGAATACATAAATCTGTCATTGAGTTTTTAAACTATGTAGGGTTTATTAGTATTATTACATAAATCTCATTTGTAATTGTTTCTTTTGACCAGCAAATGACAAATGTATGTAATCAAAATAGATGGAAATATTTATATGCAATTGAAATCCATAAATCTTAAAACCAGGTCAAAATATTTCTGAGTGTTGGAATAAATATGTTAAAAATAGCCTGAGTTATGTTCTTTCACCCCATGTGAGTTCTTCCAGTGATTATTACGAGTAAAAAAAATCTAAAGCATTCATATTTTTTGACTTTGAAAGCCAGAGTACCCAGAGAAAATTCACATGCAAACCAACTCCACATAGAAACAGCCTGGCGGGGCACTAAAATCAAAACAATCTAGTTTTAACAGCAATTAAAATCTAAATATTATATTTATCAATCTCCAGGTCTGTCTCTGTTCAGTTCTCTGTTACCTAATGATGAGTGACTGGTATATTGCCATTATGGTGAAATGGTATGTCTGCCCTCCATTTAACCTTACTGCTGTGATCTCAGATGTTTGTTACCAAAAGCCTGAAAAAGCAAGTTTGTAAAAGTTTGGTCTAGGTTTGTTTGGAATAGTGGGGGGCGGTGTCCGGAGTTTGTAAAGAAAGAAAGAAAATAATTAGCGCCAAAAAGGAAATGCATGTGTTTGGACAGTGCTTGAAAGCACAGATTGAATTTGTCAAAATGTGTTCCTCCCCTTGTATTTTCTTCTTTCTTTGAGACCCTGGGAAAAGAAAAATAAGGAACTATTTAGGAAAAGGTCAAGCTAGAAGCTCTAATTTCTTCAGTGTATTATATACTGATTTATACATTTGCACCAGTGGAAAATAAGACTCTTCCCCAACGTTTAAGGTGTTGAAATCTGTCACTATTTGTACGATTAGTAACTAAAGGATTTTAACACAACATACTGAACAAAAAGATGTGCAAAAATCAAATTGCACATGCCGGGATGAGGCTTACACATGATGCAGACAGTTGCAGATGGAAGGGTGGTGGCTGACTGAAACATGTTCAAATGGAAAGAAAATAATCATGATGGCAGAGAAGGAAGAGCGCCTATATTCAAACAGCAGCGAAGGGACAACTCTAAAAAAAAAAAGACAATCTGGAACAGTTTGTTATTGTTTGGTTTTAACCTGAAAATCCTTTGAACCCCCCCCTCGAAAAAACAAAAAACAAAAAAACAATAACGGACATTTTTCTGGAACAAAGAGCCAGTGTTCTGAAGGATGGTATTGTGTAATAAATCAAACGATCAGGATGCCAGTCATAAGCAGTCTGAGTGTTGTCCTGTTTGAAAAAATCTCTGACATATAAAAATCACAGAAACTGTGAACTGCTAGAAACTATTCTACACGTTGCAAGATATAATAGTCCAAAGGAATAGTTTGACACAAAAGGAAACTGTTTATTTTTATTATTAATTCAAAATTGTCAAAAATGAAAAGGCTGAGACGGTACTCTTCAAATGTCTTTGTGATGAATATGAGGTCCAGTCATCCAACAGGTAAACTTTGCACCACTAATAAAGAGCCAGTTGCTCTTTCCTCTCCACTTCCTGTCTGTGTAGAAGCTAGAACACCTGCCCCTTGGCTTTTGCTTATTCACCACATGGACACATAATGCAGGCATCAAATTCTGCAAGAATTTATCTCAGTGCAAAGATACATTTAAGCGTAAATCCGACAGTTTAATCTGACATTACTGGCTTCCGTTGGTGCCTTCATCACTTCAGCTCCTGCCACACACACACAAACTCTTGCACTCATTGAAGTCACATGCATCTGACAGCACTCGGAGTAATTTCCACCTGACTCAACGGGCGGCTCAAGTTCTCCTGTTCACAATGAGAGCCCAGGAGCTGGTCTGTGCCCTCTTGCACGTAGGTGTCCCTTCTTTGTCATGAGTCAGAGTCCATCACCTTCCTTTGTGCCACTAATGCTCTTCTCAGGACACTTCTCTCACTTTTCTTCTGTTTGTGTCTACTAAAGTAAGACTGAGCTGAAAACACTTCTTTCTTTCAACATTTGCACAATTATTTTTGCGTACTGAAGAAGGCTGTTAACTAACCCTGGAAGGGAGATGTGTGTGTGGCATTTCACTTTTGTGGTGAATTCACACTTGTAGAGGACATCACCAACAAAGATGACTAATCATGATTCCCAGAAAATGTGCAGTTTCTTTTCATCCACAGATGTAGGGCATGGGTTTATGGTTGAGCAACATAGGACTGGATTTGTTATAACATATAAACTACCAGTGAAATTAAAAGTACACAGACATTTTGAAAGATAAGTACAACGTGTTCAGTTTGGAACAGGTTCTGTTAAATTCTTGGAATAGCTAAACAGCCTTATTGCTGTCGGTAAAACATCCAGCAGCCATCCTTCCTTATAGGCCCAAGTGGTTGTGTGCTTCCCCTTTGCTATGTGAGGTTTTATTCAGATGTCACCTCTATGCAGTCATATTTTCAGTTGTTAATACCAAACTGAGCAGATTTTCAGGACATCTTGTTTACCAACCTAGTCTGCTATATAAACAATAGCATTCTCCAAATCCCTACATAAGATGTCCTTTGGTGTCAGAGGCATGACTCACTAACCGTATATTTTACTCAGACTCTGACGCAGCCACATTCCTTATTGAGCAGCAATAAAGTCAATATGAGGAGGTGGCTGCACCTTTGTGCTGTGGACTTGGGTTTGAGAGGCCATTAGTTTGCCCTGACTGTACAGGTTGCAATTGGTTGGGCTAAAGAATAACAAGATCATTCTGCCTTTAGAACTGCCTTAAATCTTCATCGAAAAGATTCGACAAGGTATTCGTCAGAGAATTTTTCGCACAGTTGCTGATTTGTTGGCCACACATCCATGATGTGAATCTCCCATTCCATCACATCACACAGCTGCTCTATTGGATTGAGATCTGGTGACAGTGGAGTACAGTGAACTCATTGTCTTCTTCAAGACACCAGTCTGAGAATATCTGTGTTTTGTTACATGGTGTGGTATTTCAATGATGCTCAAATAGTACCAAGGGGCCCAAAGTGTGTCAAGAAAATATGCCCAACACTACTACACCACCAGCAGAAGCCTGAATTGTTTATGCAATGCAAGATGAATCCAATGCTTTCATGTTGTTTCATCAGACCAGGCAACGTCTTTCCAGTGTTATATGGACTATTTTTGGTGAACCTGTGCGAATTGTAGCCTCAGTTTCTTGTTCTACACAACTACTGTTCATTGGATACTTCCTCTTTTTTGAACCATTCTCTGTAAAGCCTAGAGATGGTTGTACACGGAAGTGCCAGTAAATCAGCGGTTTCTGAAACATTCAGACCAGCATGTCTTGCACCAACAACCATGTCACTTTCAAAGTCACTTAAATGTCATTTCTTGAAAAAAGTGGCCTATTGTACACCATCTCTCTGTGTCTGTATCTGCATCTATGGTATTTGTGGTATTTCTTGGTATGATATCCTGTTGACTGAAGCTTGACATGGCTTCTATTACAAATAGACCAGGTATGCCTTTTTAGTGCAGCAACAAGCCACTTCTAGGACATTTCTACAGGGCACAAGATGAAAAAAGTAGTGTCTGGAGTGGACAGAACCCATATATGTTAAGCTGGGGTTAGGGTGTGCAATCTTGTATGAGGTGGCTGGTTAACATTTCAAACTCACCTGTCAAAATTTCCTGTGCTAAAATTTTCTCATGTCAATATATCAGTGCAGCAGTTGGTTAAAGGAGCGTGTGAACCATTTGAAACTTTTGGTTCACAAGGCCCTTCGACAGAGGTTAGGTTGCTTCACTGTGCAGGATTTACCCTTGTCTGATCTCTTGATCAGTCACTTTCTTGAGTCTCTATGTCGCCTGTGCTATGATGTCAACTGTATCTCTGTGAGCCAGTTTCATGGTTGTTGACATGTGATATAGTGTCGGTTATTGCAAGAGAGAACTGAAAAGAAAGTTCCATGGTTGCTTTGGATGGTTTCCGTCGTAAGCAGAAACAGGGCACTGCAGAACTAGACAACACATTTTAAAGGTAATTAATACCACCTAAAATGAAATAGGCACTGATGTTTTAAAATGAAAAAATATCTTGTGATGGTTTAACTGGTTTTCCTGTGTTGACTAGCAAAGGAATCATAAATTAATTGGCTATTATAAAATCATGATAGAGTCATCGTAAAAGCTCAGTACCAGAATGTATTGAAACAAAAGAAGAAGAACATTGAAGTCATCTTAGTATTTCTTAAGAAAAAAGAATTAGGAGTTCATATGTGCACATATTTGTTCAGGTGAGAGCGGGTCGCTACAGCAAGTGGATGATGTCACTGTCACTACCGACGTCATAGTGATAAGAAAGGTGCAAAGGGTTCTGAAATATATTTGTTTTCTTACCTGGGAGGGCCAATAGCATTATCTTCAATACTTTCATCATGTGGGATGTTAGGGAAACTGGTATGTCATGACTGAGGACAGATGGTTGAGACTTTCCTTTTAAGAATTCATTTTTTACTCACAAAAATTAGGTTTCTAGATATTGCCATTTCTTTATACTTATACTTTATATCTGCATTATTAGTGAATTTTGTTCCTGAAACTGTCCTTCAAAAAGACCACCATTCAGTTCTGGTATTGATAATTTACTAAGATAAGCGGTCCAGTCTATGAGCGGAAATGCGACAGCAGGATGTGTACTACGACATTCATGTCCAGCATGCATTGCATCTTTGTTATAGCTCTTCCGTAAATCAAACATGAAGACGCAATACGGACTCTCCCGAGAGCCTGGGTCTGGGTCTATCGAAAAAACAGATTTGTTTCCTGATCAGCAATCTGGATTCAAAACAAATGCTTCAAAGCAAATGCATCAAAGGTGTTCGCTCATAGTGGGGTTATATCAGTGCAAAACTGGTGCCTGTTGTTTCTAATGTGCTGGTCTCAGAAGATGTGAAGTGAGGCACCAAGCGCTGCCTCCAGGAGCCTTAAATCATCTGTTAAGTCTCATATTATGAATCATTTTAATGTTCTTTTTAATATCATAAGAAAACATATGCAAAATGATCTTTCCAAAGCACTGAATAATTAAACTGATTAAATATTTGCTCTGAAAATTGGAAATTATACCAATTATTTAGTACATTGTGGCATCTAACAAACATTTCAGCCAAACTACAAATCCAACTATATTTGAAATTGAGCTGAAATAACCCAAATTCAGAGCTGTGACCTTCCCGTGGTCCTTGTTTTCTTTCACTGGTAAAGAGTTATGGACTGGGCTCTTTGTATGAAGTTTTCACTCAGCTCATCGCTAACAGTCCCAGTAGGCCACGGTTGCAGGCTGACATGTCATTCATCTCTTTAAGCATTTACGGTATAACTGGCTGACAGGATCTCATGCCAGGCTGTTCCAACAACTGCTGGCTATCTGAATAGAGGGAGGTGTCCACTCTGTGAATGGGACTGTAACCATGCCAGTTAAACATTACTCCTCAGAGGCATTGCTTACAAAACCATGGATACAAAATGTACTCTGAGAAAAAGGCACTAAACCAAAGAGAGCCATAGTTATTTGCACCACTTGTCTTTTTTAGCCATGTTAGCTGTTTGTCTGCTCAGACAGTGATTTTGGTCTGTGAGTTTGTTGTTCCACAACCTGTTCCAGACTGGGATATCTCTATGTCTGCTGACCGCTGAAATAATCTTTTGGAGAGCTGACATTGGTGACCTTCTGGTTCTGACTTAAGTAATATTGATCAACTTTGTAAATAAATGTCATAGCATTAGCCTTGTATGTTTACATCCTGTGCATACAAAGCTACTGACTAAGCTGGACTCCTGTCTTGTCTGGAGTCGTGTTTTTTCTCATTCACTGATTAGATGGCACTTCCCAGCAAACCCACATTGCTCACTTACATATTTTTTATGTAAGTATGTTAGTCACTTTTGTTTGTTTCTGCATTTGAGACCTAAATTCTCTTTCCACAAATCTACAGAGTAATCCATTCCATTCCACCTGGTACCAAAATCCTTTTTATTCACTCTTTTCATAAAAAAAGAAAGCTTCCTTTCCGGGGTCTTTCCGATGTGTTCAGGACATGCTTCAGAGATGTCTCTTGGCTTGGGAACATCTCGGTATTCCTCCAGAGGAGCTAGAGTAGGTGGGCCTCTTTGCTTAAGCTGTTTGGCCCTGAGAAGTGGATGGATGGATGGATGGATGGATGGATGGATGGATGGATGGATGGATGGATGGATGGATGGATGGATGGATGGA
>JBAMYA010059658.1:0-28496 GCA_037176975.1 Arrhamphus sclerolepis | reverse complement strand
ATTTACGAATCTTGTCCTGTGCATTTGCACATCGTGCTGTGCATTCGTGCCTGTTGAGACTGTTCTAACTCCATACACTTTGTGCGAAATAATGTATAATATACAAAAGATATAAAGATAGTATACATTGTAAGTATTATCTTTTTTTCCATATCATTATGGCACAGTTTACATCTGAACTGAACGTTTTAATTGTTAGTTGATCTTAAAACTTTGTATTCCTAAATATTCATGTAAACCACAGAAACAGAAAACAAACAAAAAAACAACCCTTTGATGGGCTCTACAGTTATAACCCGAATATATACAAAAAAAAGCATTTACAGAGGACAAAAGAAGGTACAGTATGCAATATACTGCATCTTAGCTTTGCATGTCATAATGTGTGGCTTTCTTATTACGGGAACAAGGTAAATGTGGTGTCAGCATAAATACACACGCACACATGATGACACAGGAAAAAAAAGCATGAGCTTTGATATGGAGGCCACCACACGGATGTGGCTTGGTTTTAGCAGCATGCTCTACTTTCAGTCAGGGGGGTTTGTATGTTCTGATGCACTTTCCAGATCTTTTTTGGGTGAATGGTTGCTCAGCTTACATGGTCAAGGTTGAACAGGAGTCACATGGGGTGGTTTTGATTTGTTGCCGCAACAGGCCCAGCACCGTAGCAAGGAAATGTCTCATCTCACCTAAAGCAAGTTTCAAAAGTTTGTGTGCGTGTTTTTGCTAGAAGAATGCATTTCCATCAGCTCCTTTAATCTTCCACTCCAGTGCAAGATTTATTTATTTATTTACTTTTTGTGGAATTAGAAAGAACATATGGTGTGTTTGCCATGAATCGCTTTACTTTGACTGGGTGTTTGCTTCCCAGAAAGGTATTGCAACCCAGTTTACTTTTGTCAGGCCAGTGAAGAGATGAAGGTCAAGGAGAAGCATAAATCAAACAGATGAGCCAAAAGTGTAATATTTGTCAGCATCTTTCTAGAATGATTCCCAGCCCCTGTGCCTGCCACAAGGTGAAAGCCCCTTTTGTCCTTTGCAAGATCCTTGCAGGGCAAAGCAGTGCACCTGAGCACTTCGTGCTGCCCCAGTACTCTCACTGGTTCACCGCTCTTCACACAGATGCACATCTGCTTCTTCCACACTGCTTTCATTCTAGTCAACTACGCTGCCGTTAAAGGGAACACATACTGTACGGTTAATGTTTCACCCCCTTCAACACATGGTTTTGACATATACTTTGAGGATTCTGTTTTCAAACAAAAAGAAAGTTTGGTTGGGGCTGCAGAAAATACCCAGTAATTATCAAGAATAAGAATTATGTAATTTCTTTGTAAAAAAAGAAAAAAAAACATTCTATCCATACATACAGCAAATACATATGTACACGTTGCATGGGAAGGGAAAGTTACTTGGTTTTTCATTCTTACATTCTTACTAAATGTGTGTAACTGACAAAAATAACACTCAACAGTGCTAATATCTCTTGGTGATCTTGAATTGTTGGTATTGACTTCAGACACACAAATATATGCTCTCAAGCACAGAAAGAGTTATTGATTTCAATGTCCCAGTGAAATTTACATAACCTTAGTTCGTAAAGTTCTCTAAATATTTTACAGTGTTTAAAAATAATAGTTTAGAAACTATTATTTCAAACACTGAAAACATTTAGCTTCCAACTTAGGTGCCACTTCTTCAGTTCACGGTTTTATTTGCGTGTTTGCTTTGGTCAGTTTCGCTTTTAAATCACTTGTCAAAGTGTTCCTAATTTCTAAAGCTCAATCAGTAAGGCAGAACCCATCATGGCAACATACAGAGAAAACTGAACACACCATTTAGATTCTAGGAACCATTTAAGGCACTTTAAAAGTGCCTTAAATGGTTCCTGTACTAGAAAGGTGCTGGATAAGCACATTGTTGCTGTTGTTGTCTTTCCTACGTCAGATGAGACACATTTTGAAAAACTGTAGCGTATTTTTGCACAGTTTACTTTTTTCCCACACTCCCAAAGTGCTCAGCTCCAGGTAGCTTGGTGGTACTGAACTACTCAAGAGCCCACTGGGGGGGCTACTGTGTTCCCTGTCACTAAATTAAAGTGTGTTAATAATCTGTGAGTAGTGTTTCTCACCTACTAAGTCAGTCAGATGCCCCCACACTTTCAAAACACCTTGATTAGCTGCTAGTTTGGGAAGGTGTTTGCAGTGTAGCCTCCTGGAGCATGCGTAACCCCCCCAATTAACCCTTCAAAATTAATCCCCTGGTCTCAAACTGCTGCTCGTCTTGTCTCATCTCATCAGTCCCATAGTGTGTATTAAGCCGAGCCCAGTTCCCTGCTGTTTATCCAAGCGCGGGTTTAACCTTCTTCTCTTTGGTTGACATTTTCTATTTTTGTTCACTTTGTAGCTGGAGCCTGAAGGTGACTTCCTGTAGACCCATTCACAGGGAGGAAAACCTCTGTGGAAAAAAGAAAAGTAAAAACGGGCCAGTTCACCCACCTGCACCATACTGGAAGCTGCAGGACGATATAATGGCTCAAAGATCCCACATTCCTTTGATGCTGCTTGCGGTGTGTTGCCTAACGTCTGCAGGTAAGTTCACCCAACTGCTTACACTCACTAACTGGACACATGACAGATGTTTGTATACAGTTCATTTCAACTTAATTTTATCTATATAACATCTGTTACAACGCACAGTTGTCTTTAGGCACGTCTCAGAAACCCAGAGCATGACCTCCGAGCACATGGCAAAGCTTGAAAGTGCAAGTGATGTTTACCGAGGACCAAGCCAGAAATCACAATTCTGCCCATGCTCGAGATGTTCCACTCGTTCTCCCAGCATGCCTTTCTAGACAGTTCATGTGGGAGTTGTGAGCGTGGAGGATGTACATTCAAAATAGTGCTGTTGAGTTCAGTCGAGCGAGAATATGTGTAATGATCCATGATTTTATCTACAAACGCTGTGTACATTCATGTAGTTCATCAGAGTGTTTGTAAATAAGACGTATGAGACTGAAAGATGAACCACACTTTTAATGGCAACTTGCAAATAGCAGTAAAATATTAGCAAGGCAAGAAAAGAAACTATGTCAAAATAAAATGGTTTAAAAAAAAAAAAGAAATGAAATTTAAAAAACTAATAATAACAATAATAATAATAATAAAAATTGCCGGTGGCTAATACTGTGGACAAAAACTCACTGCGGATCAGTTTCAGTTCACAGCATGCAGTCGGGGTCAGTAAAACTGTGGGTGTTTCTTTCGCTCCGTGAAAGACGGATTTAACGAACCAAACTGGCACAAGGATGAAAGTATGGTACCACTTCAAAGAGAAATAAACAGGCTTTCCAACGACATAAGATTTATTGCTATGAAGCATCGTTACAAGAAATAAACAACCTTCCAAACCCAAATGCACTTTTGCAAATTGCACGAGTGCAAATAAGAGTTGTTGGTGCGACGGTTTTTCTGTGTCCATCCACCGTATGTGCATGATATGGCTTTTTCCTCAATATGCGTCTGTTCTTGTGTACTTTTGAAACGTCACAGCCTTCGTAATCAGGGGGGGGATAACCCCCATTCAAATCTGAGACCAGGTTCTCAGTCAGAAAGCGGTAGAGCGCCCTCTTCAGGTTTGGGATGAGGTGCTGCTGCAACAGGAGGAGCTCAAGTATCTCGGGGTTTTGTTTACGAGTTTGGGATTGGGAATAATGGAGTGGGAGATTCCACAGGCGGACCGGGGCCAGTTTCTGCAGTAATGAAGATCCTATTCTACTAGTCAGTTTACGCTCCCAGCCCTCAGCTATGGTAGCGACACCAGAAACAGACGTAGCAAACACCAAAAACGTGAGCTCCGTCCTTTTGCTGGAAAAAGGAAAAAACGTTTTCAGCTCATTAGAGATGCACCAAAACTCTCACTCCCTCTCTCATTCTCACAGTCAACTAGTGGTTTTTCATGGATCTCTGTCATTTTTCACTTTCATCTTTCGTAAATGGCCTTTCACACGTACCTGTTTCTTATCTTCTCTTATGGTTTGTAATCAGTGTTTCATCTTTTTCTCTCCTGGCATACTAAATGATCTTTTTTATACATCTCACATATGTATTTACCCTCACATACAGTTTTTGTGTAATCCAGTAAATGCTCCCACATGAACATTAAGAGGAGATGGACTGATGTGAGGTGTGTATGTGTGTGTGTGTGTGTGTGATAATGAGGCACAGAGCAGTGACATGCTGACTTGAAGCTCCACATGTAGAGTGTGGGAATCCTCTGTGATACCAGTGTCAGATAAAGACTGGGCTGTGTGCTCTGCTCGCTTTATTTTTAGTCACTTGGCTTTTGTCTGGATCATTCCATTGGTCGTGTTCAATGAGGTGGTGCTCTTTTACGTTTCGGATTATTTGCTGTGCCAGTGTTTTGGGTTGACGTTCTCCAGCTTATTTTTACCCTAACGTTTGTACTAATTGCTGTCTTCGGGTGCTCTTTTACCACAGTGGAAAAACTTGTACACCAAGGAGGTACTTGCCACGATGCATTTATGACTCAAAATGAGAATCAGATTTTCAAATGTTGTGCCTAAGATGTGTTCACTGACAGGAAAACAAACAAACAAACAAACAAACAAAGTAGGACGCTAGTGTTTCAAGTTTCAAGAGTAGATGCACTTTGACAGGTTGTCACTTCTGGCTTCAAAATAAAGTCATGTTTGTTTTTTTCATAGTAATTGGTCCAAAATATTGTTGACGCAGTCTCTAGTCTGACTCTCACCCTTGCAATTTAATAAGATTATCTGTCAAGTTGGTTGTAGTCTTACCCAAACTACAACAATAATCGCGTGTAGGTTCATCTTTTCGTTTCTCACGTTGTAAACTGTCCTTTTGACGGAGGTTGCTTTTACATGGCTTCATGGGTATTACTTTGCTAAAAAGCTGAGTGTTACTTAAACAAAAACAGTGTAGTTAGTTTGTACTGTGGGTAGAACAAACATGATTTTCCCCACAATACCAGGATAAAGAACACAATGAAGCCCTGTATGAAGTTTTCCTGTGAATTCTTCCTCATACTGCAAGATGCATTGTTACTATGTCACAGGGGACAGATATTTACAGTTAGACAAGTGCCCTTACCTCTAAAGTGTACTGGCATGACTTTACTTACAGTAGGGATCTGCTTTCATAATCCCTAGTTTACTAATTTGTAGATTTTTGATAAGTAACAGTTTTGGCAAATATCAAATTATCCTTCATTATCCTCATTAGAATGAATTCTAAAAAAAACAATATTCTGTCTTTTTTTGTTTGTTTCCAGATTGACTTCATTCGTTTAACTTCATCATCCTATAAGTCACATCAGACTTGGACATCTGCATATACTTTACTATATACATCTGACTTTACTTTAGTCAGGAGAGCTCTTATGTAATATATCACATTAGTCTGCTATGCGCTCTCTCTGAGCATAATGCTACGCAGGATCTGAACCTCCCTCTTAAAAAAACAGATTGCAACCATCTTGATGGCTATTTTTTTAAGCTCCACTCTATTGCTTCACTCTCCTTTTTTTGCTGTTTATAACTCATTTCTGTATCATTACTACCATTTTGTGGTTACCTCTCTTTAGTTTGCTTCAGCTATAATTTCGGGAGGGGATGCATTGGACACATGGACACTTGGGCCGAGTTTGTGCTTCACAAAGAAATGTCTTTCAGGAGTCATGCCAGATATTAATTTGAGGCATTTGCCAGAAACAGCTCTGGCAGGATCCTGATTATCCTGGAGGCAAGAGGTTTGGCTGGTAGTGCAATGAGAAAGAAACCCTTGACTATCCTGGTTTTACATCCAGGGTGGCCGGATGAGTCTGTTAATGGAAATGTGTAAAATGTAGGCTGACTGTTACAGGATTCGAGCTGTGCTAATTTTAAGCCCATATGTGAATTGTATAGATTTTCAGTAAAGCAAATAAGTGTGTCTGTCTGCATTTTTTATACTTTTGGCAGCTAAAGTCGACTTTGATGTCAGAATTGGATGTAACTTTTTTTTCCTCCTCGCAGTTGAGCGAAATGTTTGTCTATATATCTACAATGCATTCTTTGGGCCAGCAAGAATAAGGACTGCCAGAATGTATTGTGCAACCATTGTAATATGAGAGGTGGGATAGTCGGGGGGAGGAGAGAGGCAGACGCAGTCATGAGTCGTCTGGTCCAAATTGACACACTCCACACACGCATAGTGTACCAAACCGACAAAGTCCTTTCCAGTACGCTAAACCAGATGTTGCTCTGTGATTCATGTCGAGAAGCTAGAGCAGCACAGCACAGAGGCAATGCACTTCTAGGCATAGTGGTTGAGATGTTTAGATAGCAACGGGAGTCCTGACTGTGTTTAATTACAGGTTTCCTCTCCCCCACGGTTCAGCCTTTATCTGAAGAGTGCTGTCAAAGAGGAGACAGTCATTCTGCCCCTGTCTGTTTAGGGCTTTTGCTTACAGAGCCCCAGTATTACCCAGTTTAATTAATGGCAGTGTGTAACTATAAGTGCAGAGTCTTTAATTTGATTTACTTACTCTTATGTACTTAATCATGTTTTGTTTTATTTTGTTTTTTAAACACATATACCAGCGCGCGCTCAAACAAGCCAGAGCGAGGACGAATGCAGATGCCTTCATACAGATAAATATTTCACGTGTGTCACATATTGTTAGCCTCCCGTACAGAAGATGCTTACACAAATGTGAAGGAATAAAGTGAATCCCGCCCCCCCCTCCGTCTCTCTCTCTCTCTATTGCTCCATATTTCCAGTAAGCAGTCGTGTAAATAATTTTGGTCAGAGCCAGTAATAGGAGACAGCTGGGGTGATAGTGTGCTTTCCATTGTGTTCCACAGCTCTGTGGAGATTAAAAAAAACAACACAAAACAAACCAAAAAAAAAAAAAGGAGAAAAAAACACACACACACACGACATGAAACACTAGATTAGAGTAAGATTAAGAGTCATGTGTAATGTGTCTTCAGTGAAGAAGTGGGAGGAATAGTAAAGAAAAAAAACTGCTCACTTCAGATGACAATCTAAGGTTGAGTCCTGATTCTCTCTCTCTCTTTCTTTCTTTCTCTTTCTTTCATTTATTGTTCCTATCAAGTAGTTTCATCACGGTGCAAAAAGACTGGTTGCACGTCTCAAATGCTGATTTGGGATCCCAAGTGGAGGGTTCAAGGTGGTATCTTTCATCATATAAGCCCCTCCTGGGGCCTCACCTTCCTTACTCTGCTTCCACCAAATGAGTCCTGCTGAAAGACCATATCCTATAGCTTCGAGACAGGCTTTTGGAAAATAAAGTGCCTATCCAAAAAGTGACAGTAGGTTCTTCATAATTCAGTACTTGGTAACAGAGGCAGTTGCTTGAAAGTACAATACTCTCTTTTTCCACATTTGTTTCAAAATTTGATATCAGATGCATCAAAGGAAGGAAAGAGTTTCTGAAGCGTTAAAAAGTTAATAGCTCCAGTGGTACACATGTTAAAGGCTCTGGAAAAGATGATTATGCTGACTGGCATTTATTTAGTATAACTTGGAAGTTTTCTCAACTTGACGCATATAATCTGTACTGTATGTTAGTCTTTATTTTCTTTCAGAAATGTCTTTTCTACCAGCCTGTCGACAGTTTCTGTTTGCCAAATGACCAGTTCAGGGGTCCTCCCAGCTCATAAATACATGTTAAAACATGAGGCAACATGAGGTATTTGACAAGTCATTCTTCTTCTTTGCCCCTCTTTTTATAAAGCTGAATGGAATGTAGCTTCTTCCAATTTGTGTGAAAGCGCTCTCTGCCTTGACCCATCTCACCTCTCGGGCTCCTTCACAGTGCGCTCGCTCACCAGCACAAAGACCCAGCATTGTTTCGTCTCCGCTTTCTGTTCATAGCAAACTGATGCTTCTTCAAGGCCTCTGTTATCAGATCTGAACTATGATGTTTTTGTAAAATACAAAAAAAACAAAGCTTTCTTTGTGATAAATTAAGTGTGATTCATATATATTTTGTTGTACTCAAACTTTGTTAATTTTAATGTGCAGGGAAAGTTGTGTGTGGGTTGATTTTAATGTGAGATTAAAATATACCTCATTGTGGTACGTGGAAACTCCGTCACCGTGACAGAGATCAGTATGCTTGCTTCCAGGTTTGCTGTTTGGGGATTGTCAAGACATGAAATGGATAAAACACAATCCATAATACACCCAACTGATAATGTAATATAATCTGGGTAGAATGTGATGTAGAAAACATTCTGTTATTTTAATTTCAATGTCCAATGTTGACACTGTTTCCAAAAAAAACAAAGAAAACAGATTGACCAACTGCATACACATGGTGGATTGATTTAAATGCTGCATTGTAGAGTTCTTACAGGCCACATAATCCGACACATATGAAACCAGTACGATATCTACCTGGATAAAGCACATTACCCCAGGGCACAGCTCCTGTCTTCCCCCGCTGAGTCTAAATCTCGCCGAAGCCCCCCACCATGCTGCTGTCAAGGAGCATGGCTTTTTCAGGCATCTTTGACTGATGAGGGTGATGCCCTTGAAGCAGCAGCTCAAAACACTCCTCTCTATTGCCCAGTAAGAAATGTCATGCTCAGATACTTTTAGTATTAAAGTGTATTGGGTTAGCTGAGGGCTGTTGCGCTTGACTTAAGGTATCTCACAATTTATACAGCTGCCTGGTGATATAACAAAATGATCTAATAATGCTACGACACTGCTGTTGGAACTGTAGCTTTACCGACTCTGCAGTTGTTTTGGATCATCTCATAATATGGCAATAGCTGCCTTGTATCAAAGTTTCTCTAAACCTAAATATTTAAGCTCATACATATGCGTTGTTGTTAAATGCATTAGTTGAAGTAATTTATTGTCTTATTTGATTCGCTCATTAAGAGTATCTAAGATTAAAAGAACAATCTCAGTCTGTGTTTTTCATTGAGTTTAGTAAATCCTGACAACTTAAATACTTTACTTACTAAATACTTTATTTATATTCTCATGCATCATGCGACACTATCAGGAAGGTATCTCATATGGCCCATATTTCTACTTCCCGAGTACACTCAACGTAACATCGTTTAGAAAAGATTATATGAAAAAACACCAAAAGGCTCTTACATAGCTTAAATGCACAGATGAATAACGGCAGGTTCCCCAAATGATCAGAACAGAACCAACTGCCATGTAATTGGGGGTGTGCTAAAACATCGATATGGCAATGTATCGATATATAATCACATCGTGACCAGTGATTCATTATACGTATTGTATCGTGAACTCCTTGCCAATACCCACGCCTACTTCTAATCCCAATAAACAGAAATATACATATGAATATGTATGAATATAGATATGAATATGTAAATATACACATGAATTTGTGCTCCTGCATGACACACCTCTTTATGTTTTAAACTATTAAATATGTAGGTTTTCATCCCAATCTGGTAAACCGTTGTGAATGGAGTACCTGTTAAATATAGTTTATAGTGTGGTGGCAATTTATGAACTTGTGAACTTTGAACTTTGACTTGTGTTTTTTAGGATTTATTTCCCTTTCATTTTCAGCATATTTTCTTGTGTATTAGTCGTCTGTACTGTACCTGACTTTGGTTGTTTTTTTTTACATTCACAGACTGTAATTTATTGTCTGAACACCTGTTAACATACTTAAAAAATGAAAGAGGCTTTGTCTCCATATCCATTCTTGAATCACATCTCCCTCAGACAGCAGATATTATCCATTCGAATCACTGTCTGTAAACTGTTTTTTCAATTAATTGCCACCTGACCAAATTGTGGTAGTAGAAGACCGCTTTGACGATATTGAGCTACAAGCATTTTTTTTTTTTTAAGGATATCAGGCTTCAGATTTCACACTTTGATGGAGGAGTTTATGACTTTCCAAATGGGTTGCTATCTCACCCTCGCCCTCCTCCCTCCATCCTTTTCCAGCGTTCTTTTATGCGTCCAAATTTTACAGTCCATAGATAAATCCTTTTCATGGCCCGGGCTGGTGGGGTGAACTTACACTACCCTTAGGAAAGGCTTTACTCACTTCCTGTATTAGTGGCTCAAGGGTCAGGGGGTGAGTTGGCTATGTTAATGTCAACACTGCAAAGCGAGGCTAGTGATTTTTAAGTACAAAGCCCTTGAAGAAAACATAAGTGGGTAGAATATTACGTCTCTTAACGTGGTATGTGTGATTCCATGGGAACTGTGTCCTGCAGAAAAAAAAAGCAAAGAGAAAAGAGGATTCATTTAATCCCATTCTCCATGTGGTATCTGGCACATCCTTTGTTGGGAATAATAAATGCAAAAATAATAAAGAAAAAGAACACCGCTATGCATTTGTTGTATACTTGGTCTCCTATTGTCCCTATTCCGTTCCTATTGTCTTCCTCTATTTTTTTCCTCTTTTACTAAGGATGTGTTTTTCAACATTTCTGTCCGCATTGCTGCTGACTGTCCTCTGAATCTGAAGAAACACAATCGTACCAGATTAAAGAGTACTGGGAACTAGACATGTGAGTGTGTGTATGCACATGGGGAAAGTTCTGTTTGTTTGTCTTGGAAATGGCTTTGTGGGAATATCAGAAATGTCCCTAACTGGCACACACGCTGACATCACTTCCTGCACCCTTGCCTTGGCTCTGTGCCACACTGTAGAAGGCACCAAAGTGCATTTACTGGAACTAGAGGTGTGTATCTCTCGTATGATAGGGAGGACTGCAGTGGAAAATGCATCTCTTGTCATCTTCCAATTGCCTCCGTGAGAGTCAAACCTTTGAAGGCAACGTCATTTTTAATGATACAATATAAAAGATGTCTATTTTTTCTGTATGTAAAACAATTGCTTACTTGGTCAAATAAAAGAAATGGCAACTGGCTATTTCTAGGTTCATTTTGATTAGACAAACTTTTGAAGGCATCTATTTTGGCCTTTAAAAAAGAAACAAAATTAAATAGTAGCATCTACAGTGAGATATAGCCTATTTTATTATAAGAAGAGGATAAACAACTGACTAATGAAAAGGTTTGTGATAACATTTTAGCTTGCATTACGGGCTTGATAAAACTATTTTCAATCAAGTATTTGAGAGCGATCACTTCAAACGTTTGTGCTCGTGTGAAAACATACAGTAAAAAATGCAAATGTATCATTTTTGAAAGCATTACAATATTGTAACACAACATTCTAGAGGCTTTAGATGCCAAACGTATTTGTTGGATGATAGGATGGAAAAAGAAGTATACTTTTTCATTTTTTCTCTCTCTCTTTTCTATTTTGCTGAAACTGTTTAAATTATGTGAAACAGGTAGGTGGTTTTCTTATCTAAGTGTGAAGGTTCCTAACAGATACAGGAAAACCAGGGTTCTACATGGAGGTTATGGCGCATGGCCCAAAATGAAAATGTTAGACTTTTTCTTCACAGCGGAAACTATAGAGGGTGTGCGTTTACATCACTTCCCTCTTAGGCCACGCCCATCTCAGTCAGGCTTAGTGGCAAAACAAACCTCAATCAACACGGTGGAGTGTGGCAGTAAACACAGAGAGACCTGGAAAAATGTGGAGTATGACGTGAAATTAAGGACAATTGGACTCGACATTGATCCGTACGAGTTACGAGAGAACAAGTGGTCCTCGAACACTGACGTGGCCAGAAATCACGTCTCCTGACATTTACATGCATGATTTCAAGGCCGAGAAAATACACAATGCAAAGCCTGAAAGTTACTGACTAAATTACTGACTACTGCTTGTGAACTGTTACCTGGTATGTTTCTCTCATTCAAAGCAGCCATTTGACACATTTTACGGATGTTTATATGTTTTACATTGTTGTTCTAAACTGGGGCTTACAGTGCGTTTTGGCATTATCGTGGCTATTTCTCCTCTGTTTCATGCGTAAGGTTGGAAAGTGAGACTTAAACATATATAGACTGACTTGAAAGTTACTTTTCAATAAAGATTTTGCAGAATATCACGTTTATTTGTCCGTCTTGCTTTACATACAGTGTTTAACCAAGCATTACAGGATTGTACTTGGTGGTTTTTTTTCCTTTTGAAAAAAGACAGCAATTCATTTGCTTCTCTTTTCTTTGGATTTCTGCAGTCTGTAAAAAAAAAATAGCTCCGAGTGCTTTTCAGACTTGCACACCAGCTCTTCCCTAATTTTTGATATTTTTCTTAAGTTTAGACGGTATTTAAGCCAATGCTGCCACTTCATCTCCATCTTTCCGCCACTGAGTGGGGCGTAACCACAGCCACTTTCGTCACTTGCATATCCTCTATAGTGATTTATTTTTTATTAACTACAAAAATAATCAACTAAAGAAAAATTAATATATTGGAATATTTATAAAGTGTAAAAGTAACTGAATGAATGAATTCATTAATTCCAAAATAAACAATGATACAGAAGCACTTTTTGGGTCTTTGTAAACGATCGCTGTATTTTTAATGGCAACTGTAGCATCTTGTTTTTATGATATAACATACTGCAGGAGATTACGCTGCTATTGTTGCCTCAGTGTTTTCAGGGTCCGGCTGTCTTCTTCAAGCCATATTGAGTAACACACACTTCTCCCACGTATTTAAAATGCTGTCTTAAATTAGTCATATTGTGACTTGTAGCTGACACAAACTGGTGTAACTTTACAGCGGAAAACAGCCTGTATGAGACACACACTTCTCACACTCATGCCTCCATTTTAGTTGCTAGAATAAACTAGCTGCGCTGCTATCTTTAACTGCCATAAACTAGACAATTATAGATAAAGTTTACAGTGGACATCGATTTGAAACACAAGCTGTTTCCAGTTGAATGAAGAAACTCTTTTGGAGAAAACGATTACACCGTGGTTTTCTTTGCATCTCTGAAGATAAGAACTTGGGCGCTTTACTATAATTACACATATTAAAGTGAAATTGATTTAAATTGTTGAACATTACCATAAAAAAATTAATTTGAATTTATCAATAAAATCGATGTATTGTCCAGCCCTAGTTGTACATAGTATTGATTGGTGGAGTAGTTAAAAGTGTAATATTGTAGGCAACCATCACATTGCTTCGGGCAGGCAGATTTCTCAGAAAGTGTTTGAACGCCGCCCGCTGCACACACTTTGCATACACCCCAATGACCGACTCCGCTGAGCACCACGACACTGCAACACTCAATTCCCTCACCAGAACCACAAATTTCTACCTGGTCTGTGGGAAACACTGCAGAGATGATCTCCAGACTTTGGAGTGCATGGCCTCCCAGCAGTCCTGACTTCAGCCCCATTAGACATCACATTCTTTACGTCTCATGCAATTTAAAATAAAGTTCTACTTTCTGATCTGCTGTCTTGAGATGTTGGTGGAGCTTGTCTTGACCTTGTTGTATTTCGAGTTCCATCTCAGTGGAACAGTCACTTCTCTGATCAATGACATTAACACTGACAATAGTTGTGTCTTTTGCGTTGCAGGTTAGCAAAAACACAACAGTAGCTCTTCATATAGTGCAACTGTAGCATGATAACCTTTGCATGAATTTCAGAGGTGAGTCGCCAACAAACTTCGCTTAGCTGTTTTCCTTCACATCAAATGTGAAATGTATCCATATATCTGCTCCTCTAATCTGCATCCTAACAGCACCGTATTCTTCTCTTTCTCCCTTATGTTGCCATTTTCTCGTATAACAGTTTCACGAATGTGCAGTAGAGCTGATTCTTCTGTCTTCCTGGCGTTTTATTTGTTGATGGAAGTGTCAGTGACTTAGCAACTAATACAGATTAGTTGCTAAGTCATTAGATCCATTTTCACTTTTTGATGAAATCGGGCTGAAGTGAAAATAAAATGTGGTTTGCCTTATTTTGTTTTCACATTATAATAGTCTGGAATGGCATTATGCTTATTTTGAAGAAAATGTCTGATATAGATGATGTGTTCATATTGCAGAGAAGACACAATGGCATGGTGAACAGTGTCCCATGACATCACAGCTTGAATTTGGACAGTCCCTTTCTCCTTAGTATGGATTTACTATTCTGACTTCCTTTCTTAACCCCGACACTATCACAGTCAAGCCCTAATGCATTTAGGCAATGTAGAAAAATAAAATGTTATAATTGATATCTTTTTACAGAAAATAAATAATCCTTTGCATGTGGTCTTGTGAGCTACATCTGGTGTTTTTGTTGGAATCAGTGTCATTATGTGTCATACTAATCCCCCCAAAAGCCATAACTGAACAAATAAACTTGTAACTAGGGGAGGTTTGAAGAATAGGAAAGTGGTTAGGTTACATGTCAATCACTGGTGCTTGTCTTCTCTATTGACATTCTGCATAATTAGAGACTGCAGGGAGTCCTGCTCATGTGTTACACAGAAACTGACTGCCGTTTAAATGAATATTTTAACTTATGGTGGTTTAATACGTTATACTCAACATTTTGACACTCATCTTAAGTGAACCGGCCTCCCTGCATTCCAGGCCATTTAACAATATAACATTTATCATCATCATGAAACTAAACTTTTCTGAGATGTGTTACTGTCATCAAAGTCAAAGGGAGTGAACATTTTCCATGAAATGGTAAAATATTTCAGTTTCATCATCTGACATTTGCAAATCATTGTATTCTGCTTTTTATATACATTTTACACAGCTTCCTAGCATTTTTGAAATTGGGGTTATACACTTGTACGGTATGTACTGTAGACTGGTATGTCCTGTTTACTGGCATGTGCCGTTTACTGGTATGTGCTGTTTACTGGTGCAGATGCTGATTTCAGTATAAGGTACTCTGCTTTTTTTCCCCCATTATCTCAAATTTAATTGTGTGCTGATTTAAATTCAAAGAGTCCAATGAAAATTATAGCTGCAAGTGGCAAGAAGAGGCCCAACCACTTCTGGTGACGCCATCCAAGAGCTACTTTGTACAAAAAAAAATAAAATAAAAAATAAATATATATGTAGAACACACGTCCTCTACGAATGCCCAACTGCAAAAACTGATCGCCTTCCTTGGTTGTGTTAACATCTAATCAGTTTTGTGAATTCAGGTAAAATGTGGGATGGTTTTCTAGGTGAGCACTATGACAAACCTCCCAAAAAAAAACAAAAAACTTAAAATCTTTTTGCTTACCGATAAATGTGCACAGTTTCTTAAGATCTGGACATTAAAAGCTTCACTATGGAGAATCTATTAAGGAGTTGAGACTTACACCTTCAGTGCTCAGGCCCTAAATAACATTTAACAGAATGAATTGCCAATATTCAGAGATTAAATAACCGTTACATTTACAGCTGTTGTTATAGCTTCACTCCTAGGTGGAGGATTCAAATTCATCATAGTATTGTACACGTGTTTCAGTTTTTTGAGAATTAATCTTTCGTCCATAAATTACGCTGCAGTTAACATCACCGTTTTGAGCAATCCATACTGCTGTTGCACAACAACAGCCACATCAGACACTCTTGTACAGTCTTCCATGATGTCGGGGTACTGTTCAGCTTACTGCAAAATCGGGTTTGTCTGTCTGTGGTGTTTGAAGATATTTGTGGTAAAGTCTAGTCGAGTATCCAATGAGGTCAGACAAGACTTGTTTTTCAGGCAAACAACTGTTTCTCTCATTCCTCTACTGTGGGTGTTTGACCTGACCAGTTAAGAGTCAGTAGCAGCTGGAAAGGATGCATTTTGTACTCTTCTAATGACAAAAGAAGCAGAAAAACGGCTATGGAGGAGAGAAAACAGAAGTGGGGGAAAATGGCAGACAGACAGGGTGACAGCAGACACAAAGCTGTGAAAGGGCTAACAGATACTTTATTTCCACTCCTCTGGTTTTAGGCTGATGGTAATGCCATATGTGCTGGGAACAGAACTCAGGTCAGGGCCATCAGCAGAGAATCAAGGAATAAAATCTATCGATCCATCTATCTATCTGTCTGTTTTTTTAATTGAGCAATTAGACATTTCTTTTGCACATACAGGCTGATAATTCATTTTCCGATCTCAAGTTCTACCCACATGGCCTCTTTTTCTCCGAAATGCACCGCTGTGCTTTTGTGTTTTAAAACAATTAGAAAATCACATCATTGCCCAGTAAGTGTTGTAATCCTTTGGAAGTCTTACAGAAGGAGCAAATTTTTTTCTGTTTTTTTTTTTTTTTTTTTTCTTTTTCTTTCTGGCAGTTGTTTGTTATTCTCCATGTGTGAGGGGAAAAAGTGAGTTGAAGTGCCCTCAGATGTGTTTGTGGGAGTAGGACGTGATGACATGGTTAGGGAGGGTGTAGGTTCGGCCCTTTGGGAGGAAGGGGGGTGGGAGGGGAGATGAAAAACTGATTCACCACAGGTTTTGCCATCAGGCCACTAGTTTTTTATTGCATAGCTAGATAATATGGTATGTTTAGATATGCTTTGAAATGATATGTTTGCTCATAGTTGGTACTCACTCTCTTTGTTTGGATAATTGACAAAAAAAAAACACACAAAAAAAACAGAAGACAAATGTGGTTACAATAAATCCTGAGACCTTTCCTCACAACAAAAAGGAAAAAACCAAAACAAAACAAACAAACTGTGCCGTATATGATCTCTGCTGATCTAGCTCTGGCTCCTTGGACAGCAAGTAAAAAGAAAACAATAGCTATGTGTTCTAAAGAAAAAAAACATTTCCCCTTAGTTGTGCCTCACTGCTGAAGCACTATGTTTTTGTAGTCTGTTGGGGAGAATTTGCCAGCTATCTCAATTTACCATCCATTTGCTATCTAGCTGTCTTTCACTGAGACTTTAATGGTTACCACATGTTCCATCAGCTTGCTATTGGCAGACTTTGTGTGTTTACAGCGTTACATTTGAAATGTGGGTGAGGCCTTGACTGACACAAGACTGGAGGGTAAAATGCAAGGTCTGACCCCGAGAATAAATCTTAGCGTGCATGAATGTTTAAAAGAATAATGCTGCCTCACTCAAATATCAGCAGCTTGGTTTTTGGCATCTTGCTACTATATGAGCTGGTTACACCCTCGGTATGTTTAAGCGGGTCATACAGCTGGCAGCTGTAAAGGGAGAGTGGTGTATCGGATGCTCTCAGGTTGTGGTGGAGCTTGTTAACCACCTCAAAGCTCATGATTGAAAAGGAAGTTGCATTTACTGCATGAAGCAATACATAATTTAAGTGCACACAAACATCAGTGTGAATTCAAGTAATTTACACATTCATCCGTGACGTGCAGTACACATATTTTCTTTTACATTACTTTCACTTTATAACTATCATGTATTTTATGTTATACAGTCCAGTGCAGCCCACATTAAAGAAGCATGAGAAAAGAGTGTTTATTGTGTTATTCTGTTCTCCAGCAGCTTTCAGGATGAGGTTTTGCTATACGTGTGAAATGCAGATAAAATCAGATGCTATTTTAGTAACTTATGCAGTCTTGAAAACCTAAATCGTTACATTACTTTGATACAAACCTAAAGATTAGCGCTGCAAAAACTAAAACACCCAACCTAAAACACTGTCAAATTCTTCGTGACATTAATGTTCTTTCCCTTTTGATGTCATTTCCTTGTTTTGAAGTAGATCGTTATGGTCAGAGGAGATTACTGTAAACACGACGAGAGAATGTTGTGCAACTAGTGGGCAGACAAACAAGATTATTTACAAAATGAACAAGGGTATATGGCAGTCTTTTCCAAATGCTTACCTTCTTAGCTAATCATTTACATGACATCCTCCTGTTGTGAAACTGTTATGAACCTTAATTGTATACTAGCTTAAGTGCGCCAGCTGTACTCAGATCTCTACTCCAGAAGATTGACGTTTCAGGTTCCCTGTGACTGTGACGTTGCAAGCACTTAAGCATTGGATTGACACAATATATACCCTGTTTTCTCTTCCTTTTTTTCCCTTTGCAGGGCCTTTGGCTCGCAGTCCATGTGAGCTGCTGCCAGTGGGGACAGGACACCCGGTCCAAGCCGTCCTGAAGAGCTTAACCGTCATGTCAGGGTGTGCAAGCAGGGGCACTGCCAGTCTGCCTCAGGAGGTTCACGTCATCAACTTGAGAGGATATGCTCCAGAGAATCCAGACAACACTCCAGCAAAAGTAGGCCATTCTTATTGAAATAGTTTAAAAATAAGTCAGATCAAAGCAGAAAAAATACATATGAGACCGGTGGAATACAAATTCTAATATATAAATTCACAATTTTTGTGGTGTAGTTCTTTATCGGGTGAGCTGCACTACATTGAACTGATGACTTCCATATGACTACTACTATTTTCATTTGTCGCAGTCTTTTTTTTTTTTTTTTTTTTTTACTGTCCCTCAATGGAATTTCTTAGCAAAAACATCCAAATGGCACGGGGACGTTAATCTTAGCGTTAATTTTTGCTCGGAGTTCGTGCTCTGGGTCTCTGAAAAGCACCCAGAGACACTTCTCATCGTAACAAAATGCTGTACAAATAAAGCTGAATTGAACTGAATTCCGCCTGCCAGCGGACCTCCTAATCATGTTCATAAAGTTAATGTCGATTCTGAAGCCACTTCTTGGCTGCAGGTGTTGAGCTGCAAGCCTTGTGGCCAGATTGCTATCAATGGGCCATAGTAGGAACATGAATCATGTTTATTTATGTCTATTTATGTTTTTCATCTGTCACCACAGTGTGTTAAGCACCATTTATAGACCTATAGATATAGACTGTGTGAATAAGTTGCAAAAGGAGCTTCAAAATTTGAAGATTTGTCTTTATTTTATCACTTCATGTAGGAAAGGCTTCCTTTTATACAGATTTTCTTCTTTCCTTTCTCTTGGAAACTTTGATAACTTAAAGGACTAGGCAGTAAAACCGATACATTATATATAAATAAATAAATAAATAGTAATGTGCTATAATATAACAAGGTCTCAACCCGGTTCAATCCCCGGCCGGTACCAGTGATGTGGGTGGGGGGAGTGCCCGAACAAGCGCTTCCCCACGTCCACATCCATGGATGAGGTGCCCCTGAGCAAGGCACCTGAAACCCCCACCTGCTCCCCGGGCGCTGCACCATGGAAGCCCACCGCTCTGCAGCCCAGATGGGTCAAATGCGGAGAAAGAATTTCCCCCAAGGGGATAAAATCCAAAAAAATCCAAAAATCAACTTTAAAAGCTGGTATTTTTACTCAGTTTAAAGCAGTTGTGTTCAGTATTTATTATGTTGTTACGATGAAGAGGAATTTATGTAATACATAACAAAATACACTGTACGCTTTTCTGTCCACACACAGAGTACAGAAATTGTAAGTGTTTGGAAAACAGCAGGCGGACTCAAGTGCAGACGTCAGTCTCAGAGAGTTTAATGAAAAGCTCGCTGAAATGCACAGAAAAGGGTTAGTCGATGTCGACACGCTATCATGCGGCGACATGAACAAACAAGACTACACAAGGATGCTGGGAGATCACAGGGTTAGAGGCAGGGATGCAGGTGTGACACATGAGGTTAACGAGGAGGGTGCCGGTGCACCATGATGACTGTGACTGGTGAATCCTGGGAATTGTAGTCTAGGCCGGTGATGAAGTTAGAATAGGTCTATGGGCTATACAAAACATGTTCATGAAGTTCTTTGCACAAAATCACACTCACATAAAGAGATTTCACCAGCTCTATTCTTGCTCACTTCAGAACGTAAAAACAGCGAGCCAAAAATGGCGGCTCTTTTACTAATCTAGTGGGCGGGGGCTCTGGGAGGGGTTGATAGCTGACGTCAGGAGGAGGGGGTGTAGGGGATATAGGGGAGATATCCAAACGGGTCATGATTCCTGACACCAAAATAGTTCCACTGATTTCACACAAAATTGATGGATGGTTTGTTTTCACGCTTGGAGTGTTTATAGGAGCAGGAGAGACCCAAATGGAGACACAAAAGGACACTAAAAGGGATTTTTGCATAATAGGTCCCCTTTAAATGTGGCTTAATACACAGTCAGCGCTTGGTATTTCACAAGATTCAGTTATCATCCTTTCGTTGCTGTCACTTAAACATCCTCCAGCATCAACCTCGCAGTGGGCAGGGAACACAAAACCCAGTTTGACACTGTCAACATTTTCAGATTTGGTCTTGATCCCATTTATGATATGTACAGTATACACCCTCAACATCACATTAATGACACATACCCTAAGCTTCAGAAGAGTGCAGAACAGGATGGCATGAAAAAACACACCTTTGGGGTGAAGAATGAATTGGGAAAAGCTCTGTTTGAGGGCTATATGGATGTGATTTAATGTTATGGGACTTTGAATGTTAGCAAACATAGCGCCAAAGAGAGGGCAGAAGACTTATTGAACTATGTTCTTTGCAGGTAAACAACAATAGTAATGAAATTTCTGGCAAACAGATCACAAACACAATAATCTTAATATTGTTTCATTTAGAATGAGGTTAGTAGTTTGAATATTGATGTCCATGTAGAGATAGTGAAAAACTCAACACTGAAGAAGACTAAGATTAATCTTTTTTTTTTTGGAGTAACGGCCTTTTTTTGAACATTGTATTATAACTCACGGCCCATTGTTACTTTCTTGTCCAGCAGATAGTGGTAGTATTTTGATATTGAGTTCAGTTGAGTTTTCTATGTTCAGAAAAATAAACAAGCAAAACAATCTGCAGCATTAAAAATGAAAAAAACAAGTGAAATGTTTGTTTGGCTGCCTGTGAAATCAGTCTCATCACATCAGTGTTGTAGTTGTAGTGCAGTCAGAGGCTTCTTCAAATCGCCTTCCTGTCCACAACAACCATCTACAATGAAACTCTGAAGAGACTTAAATCATGATGACTACTGCAGTAATTGAATTTCCCTTTGGGGGTCAATAAAGTATTTTGATATGAACTGAATTATATTGAATTGAATTAAAGATGACCTAAAATTAAAAAGTATGTTACCTCAGTGATGATTATTTTAGTTTAGGTTTCTGCCCTCATTAAGCCCTGACAAGGTTTTTGCTGCAATTATGCTAAACTATTATAACAGTTTTTTAATTTTTGTTTTATTTTTTTAATTGAGAGTTCACACCTTTGTGATTTTAAAATAAATCACCTTCATGGTTACATAAGAACTAATGCACATGAGGCAGAAAACCAGCTGTCTGCTTTGCTGCCTTTGCCCTTGGTTGCAGAAGGTTGATCTGGCTCTGAGATTAGACGGCCTCGCACATTTTCTGAAGGTTCCACCTTATGATTAGATTAGAGCCTCTTAAGGACAATCAGGTCTTCTACCAGCCAGTCCTTGATTGGAGTTCCTGAGACATGGGCAAAAGTTTGCCATTTTGGATTCATGCTGTTCTTTCCTTAGCCTTTGATAACAGTGTGTTGGAGGACACAGCACATCAGACTGGATGTCAGTGATACGATCTGCCCCTGATAGGAAAGAGGGATTATCTACAAAAAAAAGGAGTTGTAGGAAAATGCAGAGATAAATAGACAGATGAGCTTTTACGTCCTTGACCATATTCACTTGAAGTGCCTTAAGGAAGAAGGACCACCTGTCCTGCCATTATTTATCCTTGACAATTTAAAGTACACAACATTCAGTTTTTACTGAAAGACTACGTCTCTCAAAACCTTCACAAGACACCCTGCTATTAACTTGTTTAAATGTCAAACAAATACACCAAATGGCAAACACATAGTGTTTATCAAAAGCTTCTCACTCACACCAGGGTTGGTGGAGTTTCCATCAGATGAAATGTTTGGCTTCACAGTCTTGTCCAAGGGCATTTCAGCTTTGTGGAGTGAGTGGGGACAGAACCACCAGCCCCGAAGCACATGCTTTGGTGAAGATACAGTAGAAGACCTGGTCATTTTGTGGCCTCACGTCTGCTGATAGTAGAAGAAGTGGTGTCTGGGCAGAGTGCATACTGGTTTAAATGATGTCCTGAAGAAGAAGAAGAGATGTCAGGTGCTCCTGGGGAACACTGTGTGCCCCAGTGATTAATTACTACTGTAAGTGTTTGCAAAGCCAAGACTTGACCACTTGTAGGAGTAAGTATGTCATTTCACATAATGTGCACGAGATAATATGGACATGGGAGATCACATCTTCAATTTCAGACACTTTTGCGCACCTGTAGACCGTCACACACACAACAGCTGCATTATATGAAGCCTGCTTCATGTCTCTTTCACATCCATCAGTGAAAGTCATGGCTTGGTGATATTTTCAGTAAAAATGTGAGAGCAAAGAGTCTGTTCCCGTGAACCCATAGACTACATACAAACTCCTATCCACAAAATGAAATGACTCAGTGCACATTTGTCTTCTGGCCGATCTCTACCCCAAAGCTGAGGTGGAAGGAGAAGTGGGTCAGTAGATCACTTGAGATCAAAGATAAGTTAACATCTGCATATCTTCCAGAAACTGTACAATAACAGCGAGATTGAACATATGCTAATCAGAGAGCTTACATATTTAAATATCCATAGTAGTGTTTTCGATGGCATATTAATGATCTTTTAAGTAGCTCATGCAAACCTTTAACAGGGCCAGAAGACAGCGAGACAGAACTAAAAGTGAACAAATGTTGACAAACTTTTTAAAGATGAGATGTCAAGAAATTGAAAGAACAGTAAATAAATTTATAATTTCATGTGAATTATTGTTTTTTTAATTTTATTATTTTTTATTTATTGATTCATTTCAGACATGTCAACACGATTGTATGAAACATAATAATTAACACTAACATGAATCTCTACGTCTATATATCCACATAAATACACACATTTGTACATATATAGAGACATATACACAAAAATATACACAAATATAAATAAATCTATACCCAATGTGCACACCCTCATCTATATATACACACGCACATAAGAATACACATATAACAAATATCCAGTTTTACATGTCTGAAAAGGGGGTAGGAAGATATAAAACTAATTTAATCCTACCTCTTCTCCAATATTGAATAATCACATTTAAGAATCATCCTACTTCCTGAGTCTTATGAATTTATGAAAAGAAGAATATATATAGAAAGTAATCAGATACTATTATAATAATAAACATCCACATTTATACCCACATAAACATTCACATAGCGAGTGCACTCAACCCAGCTGAGCTAATGTATAAAACTAGATGGTAGAATAGTTGAAGCTTAAATGTTTTGAAAAACATTTAAGGTCTATAAATCATCATTGTTTCATATTGTTATTAATTTGTTTTATTTTCAGCCCTTTTATATTATTGTTTTTACTTCTGAAGGAAAAATACAGATCATGCAGAATAACGGTGGCCTATTGGTGCTGAGCGATGGTGCTTTGGGTTTTCTGGAAAGTGACAATATGTGTCATAGATCATAGATGCAGACAAATACAGTGGAGTTGAACTGAACTGAACTGAATTTTATTCGGGGCGGCGTGGTGGCTCGGTGGTTAGCACTGTTGCCTCACAGAATGAAGGTTTGTTCCAGGTTCGAGTCCTAACAGGGGTCTTTCTGTGTGGATTTAGCATGATGATACCTTCATGACTTCAGTGAAAAATGTCGAATATTGACTCAATGAAAGCTATTACTCTCTTGGGGGTCTGTTGGAGCCAGGGCCAAGCATCTATCTGGGGTAAAATTGGCTTGAATCCCTCAGGCTGGGTGGCTACATCAATATTTTATACACACGGTAATGTGGCACTGGACATATTGAAGTATCTTCATGAAATTTTGTTCAAGTACCTCAGATGAAGTTAAATTACGATTTTGAGACATCTGTCCTTTTTCAGATGTTCCTTTTGTCAAACATTACCCAAGGTGTTAATATCCTTAGGATTTAATGAAAAAAACAACAACATTTGGGTGAATTGTCTTTGCACATCCATGTCTTTTGGCCTGTACTATTCTATTTTGGCAGTCTCTTATGGTAAGCTAATGAATTTTCTTCCTTTACTCTGGGCTATTATTTATTTATTAGATTCTTTTTTCATGGTCTCATTTTTGTTTTTTATAAAAGGATGAGATCTAGCTCTGGCTTGCCTGGAACCTTTTTTTTCCCCTTTTCTTTTGTGTTATTCACATTTGTCTGAAATGAAGAGTAATGATTTTCTCAGTTCCAGGCGGTCCTGGTACACATAATAGAAACTCCTCGTTTACCCATGCGGGCCCCTAAGAGGAGATGGACGACCGAGACTTTAGAGGCCGTATTCTCGGATAGGTCGAGTAAGGTGACAGAAAAACCTGTAGGGCCAGGCTGAGGCAGCGTCTTTCAGGAGGCAGTGAAGGATTCAGACGGATTGCAGAATTATCTTCATATTTTCACTGAAGCAAAGTGAGATCTAGTGAAATAAGACAGTAAATAAAAACTAGAGGACTGTGCTTCTAGGCACAAGTCCCCTGCTAGTTTTAACATTTGTCCCTCTCTTGTAAAAGGTGTCCGTCTCGTGGCCTTTTGTAGCCTGATGACAAGACACCAACACGTGTGTTAGTACACACGAGCTGGCTACTACCTCAGACATCTTGTTCTCAAGTTGCGATGATGTGAATAGCAAAAATAAGCAATTCAAAATAGAGGCCTGTGCACATACCATTGGGTGATAAACAAAATGCTTGGGTGATACAGTATCTCAAATCATCCCCCTTTCTGTAATCAGTTTACCAAAAGCAAACATCAAACACGGCCGCTGGCTCTGAATCAGGGTGAGGCAGTGCAGATGATTGTTTTATCAGCTGGAATTCACAGATATCATGGGCTATGTAAGTGAGAGCTGGAGGAGTTCACCACACACAAACCACTGGTGAAAAGACACTGTCAGATATGAGTTCGGCTGACACAAGATAGAACACACGTACAGAGTCATCAATATTTGCTTTGCGGTTGTTATTTATGTCACTTTTTACTCATGTTCACCTTTTTTTTTTTCTTCTTGGTGTGCCTCATGCACTGAATGTATGTGTGTACTAATTTCCTTGAACTTGAGGTGACTCCACGGGCTCGCTCGACATCACATCTTGACGTTTTCTTCTTTTTTTCCATTCGCCCACCCCCCGCCCCCCCGTGCGCGCGCTTGCTATTTAGCTTCGTCCAGACTGATTACCATCACTGTTCAGAGAGAGGCTCCAGGTAGCGTTCGTATCACGTTGAAATATGTGGGTTGCACTGATAACAACAACCGTCAGCAATCATCGGCCTGCCTCCCCTCCATCACTAGGCTCCTTTGCGCCTGCTCCCCTTCTCTCTGTACACCTTCAGTGATCCAGAAAGAACCAAGATCCAGACAGACAAGATGCACACATACATAGACCTGAGATAGCAGAGTTTGAAAGTTCTTCATTGATTCTTAGACAGTATTTTCATCTTCATCAGGATTTAAAATCACTGATTTCTTTTTGAAACATGCCTTTATTCTATAAAATGCATGGTTTATTATTTCTCAGTAAAGCTGATTATTTCCTGGGAGGGAGAATGTGTTCCCGGATTATGTTTTTTTCTTTTTGGCTAATGAAAGGATGTTTTTGAGCTTTCTTTAAACCACCCAGGCTCATTAGTTACTTACTTAGCTCTGTCAACAAAGAAAACTCCCTTTTCCGGTGAATCACACTTTTTTCTTTTTTTGGGAACAATAGTATACAGTGAAAGTATTTATTTATTAGCATTTCCATTGTTTATACCTGCTACCACCACTAATGGTATGCGCTGTGACTGTGTCTTTCTTATGCTGCTACAGCTGTCGTTCCATGTGTGGAGTTTAGTTTCAGTAATGTGATAGGCCTGGACAAGCCTCCATCGGAGGCTGCTGGCAAACATGCGGCTGAACTGTAATGGACCTCGGAGCCCTTAATCCCTTTGCTGGCCTCCTGATGATCAATCAGACGTGACCTCCTGTCCTCACCAAAGATGGCAGGGTTTACGGAATGTAGCTGCATGCACCCTGGACAATTCAATGCCACCTGATCCTTGCAAAACCAAAAGTGGCACATCGATGTCTGGTGTTTCTGCATCTCTTCTCTCCACACCCACAGCAGTGTGACATGGTCTGTTGCTGCTGCTGAGCCCCACTCGCCTTACCAGACCTCACCATGGCAGCTCTGTTTGGTGAGATGAACACCAGCTGCTGCTCTCATCACCACTTGAATTGTGTATCTCAGAACTGAGTTGGATTATCTTATGATTTCAGTTATCTTCTTGATATTCACTTATTATCATTACCTAATTATCTTGAAAAAAGGGAAGTAAATGCTAATGCTTACCACCGTCTGCACTATTTTTGGTCCTCAGTGCCTCTTGGCTCATCCTCTTTCTTAGAGCTCTGTTCATGCATGTGTTTGCAGGTGACTCATGTCGTCTGGACGTTCTTCTGTCTGGGTTTAAAATTCTTCATCCTTTACAACTCGCTCCCTCCCACTCTCTCTCTTTCTCCATCTACCTCCTTCTTCCTTCATTTAAGCCAGGTCCTCAGAGCCAAGCCAGGTATGATTTTATCTTGGTCGTCGTTATTCTCTGAGGAGCAATGCATTTTTTTCCCCCACTGTCTGGAGTAAAGAGGGTGGGAGGGGGGCAGACATTAAAAAATGAGAGTGCGTGTAATAACTAGGTGATCTGTTTATCTGGACTTCCATCCAGATTGCCTCACACTGTATGTGTTTGGTAATTTCTTCCATTTTCTAGTTCCCAGTTGGGACATTTTAATCATTTTTGCAGCACCATGGTAATAAACACTTGTGTTGCCCTCCTCCATGGGTTACATCTGTTGAGAATTTGGGCTTCAATACTTAATGTTTAGTCTCTTTATTCCTTACCCGTTTCCAGCAAAACGACTAAATGTCTTCGTGCAGCGTGGCAATGACAGGATTACAAAAGAAACGTATCTCTTCTGGCTGCATTTTCTGCTGTAGTTATATCCACTTCCTGCAATGTTTCATTTTAAAAGCCGAAAGAAAAACAGAAATATTATTTGTATTAGTGCTCCAGTTGTACTGCCAGAGAATGACTGATATTGTTCATAAGTTATATGTGTATTATGACATTTCTAGTAAGTTGACACTTTAAAAATCAACACAGATAAGAATTTATTGCTTAGGTTATTATTTAATTGTCAACTATTATGAGAATAGTAGTGGCATTTACAGGAGCCAATATTCATAAACATAATCACTTTTGGCATTTGTTTGCTTAAAAAAGGAAACAAAAAATACGCAGCTTATAAACCACTGCTTCCCCATTTAACAGCTGATGATTATATGCTGCGATGATAGATTTGGGACAGGTCATTTGAAAATGTCAGATATCAAAAGCTAATCCATTCTCATTTGGCCTTTCACAACCCGTGTTCAAACAGTTTAACCAAACGCAAACTCCTCTGTGGAGGTTCAAAAGGAAAATGCTCGAAGGCAGAGGTTTTGATTTGTTTACTGCTGAAACTGCGTCAGGACTCTTTCTTTCTGGTTGAACCTGTATACAAATGAATCTGAAAGAATACAATATTAGAATTGTGTATGTGTGATTTGTAGTGCGATAAAGAGTGCTTTAGAAAATTCAGTGCACAAGAAAAATGTTTATGCCCCTGGAAGGAACAGCAACAGTATTGCCCAAAAGTCTGAGGCCACTTTGTATTTTTTATTTATTTTTTTGTTTCTCTGTAAGATGCAGAAAGAAAATAATGGAACCGGGCTGTCTTTAAGTAGAATGGAGACAGACTTCTCATAAGAGTCACACTAAATACTGACTTTTTCTGTAGTCATTGTTTTATTTCGTATCCATATTATCAGTATGCTTTCTATATCTTAATCAACATTTGTAATAAAACTCCAAAATGACATTGACACAACCTGCACCTTTTGTAAACAGCACCCAGAGAATGTTCTCAATGTTTTCTGGGCTTCTGAACATACTTTTGTCAGTAAATATGGATGTCAAAACGATGATAAAATAACAAAACTTGGGGCAGGGGCTAAGCTGTCTGCCTAGTACTGTACATTTAAACAAATTGCTTTTTTTCCAGTATCACTTTCAATTAAAGTATAAAGACATGTTTGTAGGGAGCAAATTGGCTATATTGTTAACCGTGGCTAATTCATTTATTTCTTGGAATGTTAAATCATATAATGTGAATCCTTGTGGGTTGAATTTCTGATTTACAGGCTTTGACTGCTGACAGATGAAGCGAATGTGATTAGGAGGGCCTATAAAGAAGGATGGGAGTGTCAGACCACTGAAACTTTGAGAACGTCCTCAGTCAAGCTGTAGAGAAAGGAAGCTTTGGTGTTTGTGCAATTTACTCACTAGAGTCCTTCTGTATGAAAAGGAGATGTTGCAAAGCCAGATGGAAACATAAAGCAAATGAGTTTGGGTTCACTGAACACTCTTCCCCTGAACCACCTTATTTGATTTGGTGACAATGATCCAGATAAATCTTAACACCAGCAATAGAAAAGCAAATCATGCAAGTTTGTTCTCACCATCTTACTAACAG
>JBAMYA010059626.1:0-28507 GCA_037176975.1 Arrhamphus sclerolepis | reverse complement strand
AGAAGCAGCTGCAGCAGTCGGCTCCTCTCACTGCTGCAGAACAGAAAGATTCAGGAGATCCTTCGTCCCCACAGCAACAAGACTGGTTCATTCTGTTTAATAACCAGATGATGTTTTTTTTGTTTGTTTTGTCTTGTTTTACACTTTGATGATGAGCACTTGACAATTTGAATTTCCCTTCAGGGATTAATAAAGTTTTATCTGTCTGTCTGTCTATCTAAACAGGACATCTACTGAATCCTACCATGAGGATTTTTTATCTCAGCCATCTATTAAGCTAATTCTGAATTATAATAAAAATGCATAAGCAGGAACATGCCATAATATAAATTTGGCTAAAATTGACATTAAAAGTTTAAAAAACTACATGTGATGTCATATCCATGCCCATGAGCAGAATGTGTAATTTAATCAGTCTTTCAAACTTCAAAGAATCTACCAGCAGGTAGACTGTAGGTCTGGTCCTAGAGCAGAAGATTGCTATAGGTGCTCCAGCAGTATGTGCGTGAAATGTATTTATTCATATATATAAATTGCATACAATAATCAAACGCACACACCATGACACCTTTACCCAGTAATCCAGGACATGTCGCTCCTGCTGAGTCTTCTGATGGCAGTAAGTCAAAGTGTCTCCCAACAACTCCAAACCATAACATCATCGTTTCTGTACGTGCGAGCAACACTGTGATGACCATACTGTTTTTTTTTAATTAAGGAGGATCCTGAATAGAGTAAATATTAACAAAAATAGTGTGTTATGTGTCAGGGCTTTTAAACTCTGATCATACCAGTCTTTTGACAGAGTAGTTGGCCCCTGATTACGTTGGGTTTCTCTGGTCACTACTGGTTTCCTGCCACAGCCCCAGAACATGCCCGTTTGTCTAAATGGTGAATCTAAATGGATCATGGTGGGGATTTACGAGCCGGTGTGGTTGCTTGTGTGTGATAGTCTGGCTGCCCGTCCGGGGTGCACGGCTCTGCCGCTCAGAGTTCTTTTCCAGCAGGAAAAAACAACACAACCGCCAGAGCTAACTCTGCTTTATTGGTTCACCAGAAAAAGCTAATTTGCAGTGTCTGGACCTCCCCTTGGTGCCAGTGTGCTACTAAACAGAGAGACGTGATTTGCAAATCAGTCCCAGCCTCTCTTTGGTGCCGTTCGCTGTGCCACTGCTGCGTATCTCCCCCAGCAGCTGGGCAGAAACCACACCCCACCACCTCACCGGACCGAAACATTCTGTTGAACCACTTTCAGCTCCGATCGATTTGTTGTGGCATCGTTTGGTTAAAATTTGTTATGTCATAACATTTATTTCCATCCAGACTTACGTTAATTTCTCACCAAAATCTTGTATTGACGCCGTAAGAATCAGACTGCAGCACACAGATTTTAAATGAGGTCAGCGTGGTGGATGCTCTCACAGTTTTCAGCCACATGAATCCTGATGTTGTCAACATGAAACGGGGAAAAAAATAAGAGAAAAAGAACTGATAGGAAAAACCTGCTTGTACAGTATATGTGGACAGTGGACTAACCTAATCTTTTTGGACATGTAACACTGCTGAAACTAGACCTGACTTACGGAGGCAGCTCCAGGTCATGACCTCACAGGCACTCGTCAGGATAAGTGAATCGCTTCATCCATCATTCTTCTCACACTCATGTACCTACTTTAAAACAGAAATCATCAAACCACGTGACTTTTCACCTCTCCAGCCTGTGTGTGTTTGCTTCCTACCGCTAAACACGGTGTTAACATGGTTCATCTCCTTATCTGCTTCAGTGGGATGTTTTTGTCAGCCATATTCATATCTTAAAGATGGTTTATCAATACCATTCTAGGTTTTGATAATGCGTGAAATGGACTTAGTGGTATTAGAAAGCAACTTGCTGCATCAGTTAAGGGTTAAATAACTTTCTGAAAAATGTCCCGTGCTACTTTTGCCCAGGCTTTCTGTGTCGGTGAGATGAACTGCCACAACTCTGGTGATCGCTCACCTTTCTGTGCAGGATATTATTCAGCTCCAAGCTGAAATGATTTGAAACAAAGCTGATATGATATCTTGGCTGTCGGCTCTCAGCCTCGCTGCTATTTCAGATAATAAACCGTGCTCTTGATTATTACTCAGAGCACTGACAAAAATGCAAGCGTGTTAAAGTAAGTTAGATGACTCAGGTCTCTCCTTTCACACGGAAAATGAAGTTAAACCATCCTTCAAGCGGAGACATTTAATCCCTGATGGCCTCAGCAGAACTGCCCTGATGTTGGCATCACAGACTGTGGATGAGGAAGCTGCCAACCGCCGTGAGTACTATCAGCTTTCAGGATTAAATGAGTCCGAAACACCCGCTCCCAATTTTAGACTACAATGTCATGTTACTAACGTTTATGTATCGCCAACTGATATTCGGGATTGTTTTATAAAGCCAGAAGCATTCAGAAACAATGGACTGTTCACATTCTCATGGATCAGATGTTGAAATGTCTGGCTAGTTTCCTCTCAGTAACATGCAGCTCTTTCGGACAAAGAAGTGTGAGCTTAATCATAAGCACAGCTATAAATCATGGTTTGACATTTGCATGTACAAGGTTCTTAATAAGGAGAGACCTTAGCCTGGGTTTCAGAGTAAGAAAAAATTCAAATGAATGAAATTGTATTGAGCCTGGAATATGTAATCAGATTTGTCAGTTCGAGAAAGGCCAAGGGTTAACTCAGTTCGCCCAAAGCTGCATTTGCCTACTGATTCGAAAGTCTCCTCAGTCTCCCACAGACAGACTTTATTGTGCGCTTTGCACTGACGCTACTTGCTTCACGGTTTAGGTTTCGTTGAGGTGTTCATGGATTTTTCAGTGTTGGTGGGGTCTCCCTGTCTGTCATGTCTGACTTCCCTGATCCTCGTTTGCCAGATGTGTTTCACCTGCGTCTCGTTACCTCCGTGCACGTCTACGGTGCTGCCTGTGGCTGCAGACTTTTCCCACAGTCTTCGCCAGGTTTGTTTTGTAGTTACTTCTGCCTCCCTCTCCTGCATCTGGGTCCTGCAACCTCACCTACCTGACAACCGGCTTCTGGAAAGTACCAAAATGTCATTTGTGGTTCTCGGGCAGCAGCTAACAAAGACTCCCGAGTTGAATATCACGTTTGTTATTACTGTAATTAAATGTGATGAAAGATGTATCTTTATTTAGTTTTTAAATGATGTGTTTTAAAGGATTATACGAGAGTTCCAACACTTTAGTTAGTGTGAAGACTAAAGACCATCACTCTGCTTTTAAGAGCTTTGAGCCCAGCTTAGACCAGGTCCAGTTCAGAACCAACAGTACTTAGACTAGTTAGTTCAAACCCAGATACAATTCTTGAATTGTGAAACCTTGAGTCTATATGTGAAAATGCTAAAAAGGGTCATTTTTTGTTTTATTTATTTATTATTTTTATTTTTTTAATCTTAGACCAAGTTACAATGTTTAGACTGGACAAGCCTAGATTAAGTTAAGTTTTAGATAAATGAGACTACAAGCCGACCTTATTCTTTTATTATTAATATATGCTGGTATTAAAAAGAGGAATGAATTAAAAAAAAAAGAGGAATGGAATTCGAATAAAAATTTTGTAAATGTTTGTATTTTTGTAAGCAATGATTTTCTGATAAAGACAAACTTGGATTAAATGATCTTTAGACACAATAAAACATTTGGGAAACCTTCATTGCGAGTGTGTAATTACAGTTCTCCAAACCAAGCAGCTGTTTGCTTGTTGTGCTTGTCTCCACATCAACTCGTGTTATATATCACAGAGTAACTTTGTATTCTGTGCCCATGATAAAGCCATAATACTTTAAATATGAACAAGTTTTTTGGGGGGTTACCTTAAAAATTGCCTGCCCATTATTTGTACTGGTCCACCAGAATGGAACTGGCGAGCAGCAGCTCTGGTCAATAAACTGATGCGTGTCTTTAAAGCTGCAGTGTGAAGTATGATTTAGAAAGGATTATCAACTCAAACCTCACTAATAGCCCTGAGCCATGGACATAATAATCACAGCTCTGATTTCATTATACGCACCACAGAAAAAGGAAACTGCTTGGCAGCGAAGTATCACAAGCCCTTTGACAGACTGTAAATGTCCCGTCTTGCTCCCCGACTTTGCTCTGAATCACGCTTGTATTTTTCTTTTACTCATCGGTAGTTCACCTCTAACCCCGTCTGGCTCCTGCTTTTCCATCTGTATGTTTGTGCATTTAGAGCTTTGCTCTTTTTGGCTTAGAAGCATCAACTGAAAAATCAAAAATAGGACACGGAGGAAAAAGAGAGACAACAAAAAATCTGAAGATCATCTAGTATTGTGTCAGATGAACCAACATAAGGAAGGATGGATGGATGGGAACACTCCTCCTCACAGGCTTTGTGATTTGAGCTTTCTCTCCTTCTCACTGTGTTTTCCTCTTTGTGGAAATTTGCATCCAGTTATGTCTTTATTTCCCATCATCCTTCAGCAGCTCTCTGAGCCAGCAGCCTGTGCCAAATTCATGGCCATGCCAATCCAATCAGAGTAATCTCTCACAGGGCCAGAGGCCAAAGACCTGCAGACACCTTCATATGATATATTCGTAAGTTTCTCATTGCTCTCGTCTCCTGCATGTTGAAACATGCTTTACCAACGTAGCGAATGCAGTCAAAGTAAAATGAACTGCTGAAGGAACAAAAAGCAAACAAAAGCATGTCATTGTTTTATCATATACAGTAGTGCCATAACTCAATGGTCCCTGCAAATGTAAAACCCCAACTCTGTAAATGTTGACATGTTGTGTAACATGTACAATATAAAAAAATAAATAAAATAGAATCCAAAGAGTTGCAAATCTCATTTAAAAACATTTCATTAACAACAAAACATAGAAAGCATATCAAATGTTGGAGAAAAAAACATATTAATGCAACCATTTCAGAAAAGTTGTGACAGCAATGTTTAGCATCCTCTCTCTTAGCAATACAGGATTTTAGTTGCTAAACAGTCTTCTGGGTCTTCTTCATATTTTTGTGATTCATTTTTCTTTCAGTTGGAGAGAAGTCTGGACTGCAGGCAGGCCAGTTCAGTCCCCATAAACTTTGAAACTGCTGCAGTAGCACTTTAGCACAGCTTTGCTGGAAGATACAAGGCCTTCGCTGAACAGGATGTAGACTGAGTGGGAGCATATGTTGCTCTAAAATCAATACATACACCTTTGGACATTGATGTTTCTTCTCCAGGTGTGTAAAAGCCACCTGGTTCATAGGCTGTGTCACCATGTCATCAGAGATGGCAGGTTTTGGAGGAGAAGTTGGATGGTTGCTCTCTTCTCTTTAGTCTGGAGGATACAAAAGAAATATGCTTTCCAAATAGAATCTAACATTTTGTAATTTGCCTCATCACAGGAAGTTTTTCCCCTTTATTTCAGATCATTTGAAATGAGCAACCTGCTAATAATGCGATACTGCTGCACTTGGATTTATTCGTGTCTAAGCTGCAATTTCAATTCAAGAGACTCCTGGTATCTCCAAACGTCAAAAAGACCTTACATACGAGCTCGTCCTCGCTGTGCAGGTGGGCGGCTCTGAAAACATAGTTCAATCACACAGTTTAACATGCTATAAATGAATTATCTATCATTTCACCTCACCTGTGACTTGAATTGATCTTATAAGACTGTAAAAGTCGTACAGTTTGAACCCAGCATTACACACTGTTAGATTTTTCAAAGGTTTAGTTGAGTGTTTGAGCACACCGCTTATTCTCAATCATTGCGTCCTCTCTGAAACCGTCACCTTCTTCTTTGCTCTGATTGGTTGTGGTGCTAAGCACCCTGTGGCTTGTCAGAGAGATCAGACCCTACCTACGGGGGTCTGATCTAAACTTCCCTCAGAATCGTCGTTTGTACTGTTGCAGTGGTTTGGAAGCAGATAACGACGACCAAAACCTTAATAAAACCTGCATCATGTCATTCTCTGTTATGTTGTGTTTTATTATATTTTCCTGTAATATTGTTGGAATGTTGTAGCTGAGATGCACTGGACTGGGTTCAAAGTCATTTGAAAGGCAGACAGCAGAATGTGAAGTTGGGTCATGTTTGTTCTGGATGTTTGGACATTGTTTGTGGGGTTCCTCAGGGGTCAGTCCAGGGTCCCAGATTGTTTAGAATATATTGAAATGATCCATGTATTGTATCTGAGATAATGAAAAGTATATTATTTGCTGATGATGCAAACATCTTTTATACTGGAGGTGACATGGATCAACTGTTAAAGCATGTAACTGGTGAAATGAACAAACTTAAAATATGGTTTGATGAAAATAAGCTGTCCTTGAACTTAAACAAAACAAAAATAATGTTATTTAGGAAGAAATTAAAATACAAATAGATGGGCTGAATATTGGAAGGGTTCATGAAAACAAATTCTCAAAAGATTAAATAAAGTCAACTTGGTCATAGAGAAAAATCATTCCATGTACTCTACTGTTCATAAGTTACGGGGTTAATCGCAGTTTGAATCATAGTTTGCATCAGTAAGTAGAGTCAAACTGGGGAATCATTGGAATATTGAACTTAGACAATGTCCAAACATAAAACTGTTCAAATTATCATATAAATATATATTATATTCAGCAATAGTCAGTTATTGTTGGTGTTTTTTGTTATTGATGCTAGTTTTGGTTTTTGGTGAAATAAAAAAGAATTGTTCATCCACTGTAGTTAAAATGAAACAGATACTATGTTGATGTGTTAACTATTAAAAATGGGGTTAGTTGTTGTATGAATGAATTATACATGTAATAAATATAAGACTGTAGGTGGTTAAGGAGTGGGATCTTTGCTAAGTTTATACTTCCACCCACTCCCTTGAATATGCAAAACAGAAGTTTAACATTATGTTGTATTTTTTTTCTTTTTTGTACATATTCAAAAAAATTATTATTAATAATAATAGTAATAATAATACATTTTAAAAAGTGATGCAAAAGACATTTGCAGTGAGTAGGATGATGCAGTCAAAAAAAGACAGATTCTTGGATTGGACTATTTTACGCTTGAATGTCTTGCTGCACCAATAAAGAGGATTAGATTCTATATGAAACTGTCAGAAGGTGAATTAAACTTGCTTGAAGGGAAATAATGGGGAGAAAACTATTTAAAGCTGCAGACCGTTGTATAATGTGTACGTGTCATGAGTTGATATAGCACCACTTCTATTGCATGTTTTCTCTTAACTGCATTATTTTCTGTTTCAGGTAGTACAGAATAACATTCATTTCTGTCTATCCTGAGGTCCTTGTACAGACAGGGATGTATATCTAATCTACTGGCATAATTACGAGCTCCAAATGCAACAGACTGGCGATTACTCATGGATGCACTTGTGTTGCTCATTATTTCTGAACTGGAGTTAATGTTAAAGCAGGTTTTATATCATGACTTGTTGTTATGAGACTCTTTTTAAACTTAAAGTGTCGAGAGTTTTTTTTTTTTTTTTCCCTGTCTCTGGTTTGGAGATTTCAAAATGTACTTGAAGTGGTCAATGAAGCGGCGTCTTGGTCCAGGCAGCAGCACTTCATACTCATACTGACTCCGCTCACACCTCATCTCCAGCTTTCACATGTAGGCTCTGATTCTGATGTCGTATACTTCAGCTGGGTCCTTGTTTCCATGTACCCCTGGTACCCTGCAGACATGCTGCTTCGGCTAATTGGTACCACAAAATTCCGCCTAAGGGTAATTTACGTAAACAATTGTGTAATTTGATTTATGGGAGTAATTATAGGAATAATAGGAGTAATTCGGCCCATTAAATAGGTCAATCTAGTTGATGTGTGTGTGGCAGTGGGAGAAAGCTGCTTGTGTTGTAAAAGCGCCTCGAGTGTATCCTGGGCTAGCAAGGCGCTACATGAGAGCGTTGTTGTTGATGCAGTGTAGAGTCCAAAGTATGGCATATTTTTCAAAACAGTTTATTTTTGGGAACATAAAAATTAGGATTAATAAGAAAAAAATTAAATTAAATTAAAAAAAACAGAGTACAAGGACACATTGTAGTTGTAAGTGTGACATCAGAGTCATTGGTTTAATTCACATAAATCACAGTGGTCGCTATCAGGTAGTTTGTTGCATCCTGGTGCTCTGCATGCTGCTACACAACAATAAATAATTAGCATTACTGAGCTAGTAGAGCTGTTAAACCTGGGTAAAGTGGCTCCGGTGATTTTATTTACACAGCACAGGTTGCTCCCGGCACTCCAGCGCGCCTTAAGCCACATACTGACACCCTCCAAGGTGGAGGAGAATGTCAAGGAGAAAGTCACTTCTGCATTATTTCTGGTATGAAAAGTGTGGCTCCAGCTCACGTGTAGAAACATCATTAAAAAAACTCACAACTTTGTAGCAGGTTAGAAACCACAGAATGACAATTCATTAACGCCTAATTATTAGATTTATTATCACATCCAAGGTAATCCAATGTGCACTATCATATACTGGAGAGCTGGAGATGTCTATGGCAAAACATTACACTTAAAGATTTCTTATTTAAGAGGAAAAAGTTAGTGCTGAAACAGCAAAGAACTGCGTACTGTATGTATTTTTTTAAATTCTTTTGCACATTGGAGATCTTTTTGTTTGGACATTTACATACAAAGTTGCCCAAGTTCAGCAGTGAAAATGGAGGAGTTCAAATAATGAAATGATCAGTTCATAGCACATTTGTTTAAAGGTTATATTGCTGAGTAACATGTTTCTCGGTTCCTGAATAACTCACGCACTTTAAATCTTTATGTTATTACATCTGTTGCTTTATCTGTTACTGACATTCCTTCATTAAAAAAAATGTGTTAGTGAAGTGAGTAGACACATTACAGTTTCATATTCACAGACAAACATCACTGTCATTTACAATCCGTGGCGTAAAATCACCTGTTAAACACATTTCACATATACAAAGGAGAAAGTTAATGTAAGCGGCACAGTGTGACAGAAACGGAAAGCCCCTTCGGTTGGTTCTTTGTACTATTCGAACGCGTGTCATTAGTATTCCAGTTGTCCCTCTGGCAGCTGTGTGCAGTTTGGGGGTTGAGACTCGGCAGAGATCAGGACGGCTGAGGTCCAAATTCATATGAATTACATGTAAGTCACACATTTGGATCAACTGCGCCCTGATCCCCCTCCTTCTACTCTCGTTTTAAGCTCTTCTGTTCACTGGAAAAAAATAAAAATGCTAAAACTACATGTCAGACTTAAAAAAAAAATATTTGTTTTAATAAAAAAAAAAAAATCTATTTATTTATTTTTGAAACAGAAGTCTTAAGTCACTCACATTTGGTAACTAGCCAGCCTTTGAAAGCACATGACAGTTCAACTTTTGGATATGACATTGATTTGTTAAATTAGCCATTGTTCAGGCAGTTGGTCGTTTCTTTTTTTTCTTTCCTTTTCTTTTTCTCTTTCTTTGTATTTGCAGCTTTTTGTTGTCGGGCCTCTGATAGACAAAAGTTAAATCGAAGCTGAACTGAGAACTATTATTTCCTTCTTTGTGTTGCATTTACAGTTTTTCCCCACTTGGGAAGTCTTAAGCATCCTGTTCTGACAATTACCAAGACTACATCATTTATGACAGATCTTGAAACGCTAAAGACTCAAGGACACAGTTTCCTGGGACAAAAATGCTGAATTTCTGAGTGACTGTTTAAACTCTCATCATACTTGCTTTTATGTTCTTGCAGACATAAAAAGAAACCACCCAGCTTGCATGAACAAAAGGATCTTCTTGTGTGGGGGAAAGATGGATGGATGGGCTACAGTGTGGATGAGTCTGATTCAAAAGCAGAAACTGTGGGTGTAAGCCCCTTCACTACAGGAAACAACAAACTCTGAATAAACCTACACTTCAATCACTGATCACAATCATGTAAAGGTCGAACCAAACCAAACATCCCTTAACACCCAAGCTTTTTTTTTTTTTTGTTCTATATTAATCCTCTATGTACACACCAAGCCGTCTCTATCTATTGGAATTCTTCATATAAATATAAAATTTATATATATATTTGTATTTACATCTCTCTTCAAAAATAAAAAGTCAGTAGTGCTGTGTAATCTATCCTACCAGAGTTAAATAGAAATGAGGACATGTAGAGGTCAGTACAGGTAATATAAAAAGGCATACTGTGCCCCAGCAGCCATGAAACATCAGCAGCTTGTCCCATCAGGTAGGCCACCCAGAGCGAAAACAATCAGAGCACTTCAAGTGTGCTCACTGAAACTCCAAGTATTCAGCGTCACCGCACAACAGGCAGCACACGGCCGTCTTCCCACATTTCTTTCTGTCTGTGGATCCGTCTCCCCCTGGTCAGCGTGGTTCCCACGGAGACAGCAGCGTGAGCAGCAGGGTTATCAAGGTTAGAGGTTCAGAAGTCATCGTGTGGGCCGAACCGCGAACCGCCACCTGACGGAGGACGATGTGGAATATGACATGAAATCATAAAATGCCTGTAAGTGATGCCTGTAAATACAAGTTCTACTTGAAAAAAGTTCTTCTACGGTGAACAAAAGCCCTCGAACGATTTAAATCATTTTAAGCTTTAGTACAAAGAAAATCATTTTTAGTGCCTTCACTGACTAGCTTAACTAGGTTGGTTGGGAGAGAAACAGACGATACAAATAACCTCATTCTGGAAGGTTCTGCAGTCGCATATTAAATGGCGACAGGTGACGGTGTCAGGATTGGGTGGGGGGGTCAGCACAGGGCAGTTTACCAGCCCTGCCAGCCAGAGGTGGATGCATATCATACAAGACGTTACAAAAAGCCCGCTTGAGAACAAAGGGAACACTTAAATAAACAGAATTATGTCAAATATCGAGAGGAATGTCATGTTTGACTGAAGCAGCATAATATTCAGCGAAGATCTGGAGTCACTGGGTTGAGCGATTTAGAAGCTGCTGGGAAAAAAACCAAACAACTTTAAAGACATAGTTCAAACAGCTAACAGAAAACTAACTCCTACTTCTCCAAAACTCACATTCAAAGCCAGTCGTAGCAGAATTTCCACATCAGAACGAAGCTGATCTGGTTCTGCCATTCCAAACAACAATGATTCTTTATTAAGTGCTTTCAAAACCGCACAGATGAACTTTTGCCATCTTTAGCGCTTTCGGTCTCCCTCCAGGCAGTGAAGTTTAAGCTTCTGTTTGGCCTCGTCTCACCTCCTGTAGCTCTGTGAGCTAGCTGCATCGTTGCAGCTTTTGCTGGTTTCTGCAGCTGGATGACACACTTCTTAAACGTAAACAAATATTCCTGTTAAAGCCAATATTCTAATGTGAAAACAAGTCCTTTGTTCTGCTTTCAGTCATTTTAAAGTACCTCTGTGTGAAGTGAAAGCGAGTTGGTGTCAACATACGACAGTTTTGACAAAAGAAAAAACACAAAAAACAAAGTCTGAAATGCTTGAAACTGTGTGTTTGTAGTTTGTTTTTGTGTTTGGGAAGAGTTTAAATCTATTTTCACCCCTGGATGTCCTCCAGACCATGAAGAACAACGCAGCCTGGCTGTCAAGTCTGAAATTATCTTCTTCTGGCATTCCAAATAAGTTTATGTGAACGCATAATCTTGTCTTTCACACACTTTTTTTTTCTTCCAACACTGGCGTTGAGCCACCACTGTGCTTCCTCTGCACAACAGCTTTCACACCAAAGGGAAAAATTTATGACATACTTTTCCGACAGTAAATAGTGGCACAAATGATCGTGACTTGGGAGAGCAGAAAGTTTAGTAAATCATTCGGCATTTCGTAAATCCATGAATTTTGTTCTCCGTGTGGGAGACTCCCATAAATACATGTGCAACAAGGGCAAGCAGAAAGATCTGGTGGTGCCTTCCAGGAGGCTAACTTACCACAACACCTGGAAATTTAATAGCAAACACGGAGCTCCGTGTGACACAATCAGCCATCCCTGTTCTCAGTGACGTGATGGTACCACGACACTGATGATCAGCGTTTGCTTGAAGGTACCATAGATGCTGAGTGGATCAAAATCTCAGCCACACTGATGTCAAACTTGCATCAAAGCTGATGGAGCACAACATATATGTTTTGGTTTTTTTTGTTTGTTTTTTAAAGAGAAAGAACCTGAAAAACATTTGCAGGACTCAGACACATCCACAGCTCCAAAAGGTGCATGAAAGTCAGCGTAAATATCCATGCAGTTGGTAAAATCCACTCCTTCCACATGTCTGTGTGTCTGGACGTTGAAGTTCTTCTTCAGTTGTCATCTATGCACACACTCCCTACGTGGCTCAACAATGTTTCTCGATCTTTTCGCTGCAGATGTGCATCAGTCTGGATGCTCCGGTCACCTAAATGACACTTCAAAGTCGATTTCTTGCAAAGCGACACAGGACAATAACATCAATTCCAGAGCGATGGTAGTGTGGAGAGCAATAAAAGCTGCTGCTACCACAGGGCAGCAGAGGACAGCGTGGAGCACATTCAGTGGACAGATGCTGAATTAACTGACTAATTACTCTGAGGGGGAAAGTTAGAAGAAACCAGCTGCAGGTCCGGACACAGATCTGATCACTCTCCTGAAGATCTGCTGTGAGATCTGACGTCCCTCTGAAGATGCTGCTCTTTCCAAATCTTCATGATGAATGTCATCCATGAAGTTGTATATGCTTTATTGCTTGTTTCACTTTGACAGCTGGAAGCGTATTCTTCTGCAGACTGGTTGTCTGAGGAGTGACCTGACCTCCCCAGAACAACAAGTTAACTGGTTTCCAGCCTGTCTGAGGAAATTGTCCTCCATTCCATGTCTTATCTCTCTGCCGTCTTTGATTTTTTTTTTGAAATTATCATTTATTTAAATGTCTCTGTGTCTCAGTTGGCCGTTTGCACAGAATGTAGCCTGCTTCATTCTGTCAGGATGTGTCCATCCTCGCAAGGATTAAACATCAAAGAAAAACTGCACCATGTCTTTATTTCAGTCTCACTCATATACTTTTTTTTTTCCATAACAGTGGGGCTGTCAGCTGGTGATCGGAACAAAGTTTGTCTAATTTTAGCATTAACCAGCACTTTAATAACTGTGTCTTGCTGTAATCAATTTAAAGCCTCGTTTATACGTGTCCACTTGCTTCAGCTCAGCTCAGTGTGACGGTTATCTGTTGTTTTGCTGCCAACTGTTGTGTTTCCCTGCTGGCAGACATATGCTTAGAGAGGAGGGATACGAGGAGGTGCAGGTCAGTCAAACATGTTGTCCTGTCGTGTCCTCAGGTGGAGGGACATGTGCTGCAGAGGTAGAGTCCGATCCCCTGCTGAGCAGTGGGAAATGCATTCCTCCTACATGTTTGTGTTAGTCAACTCTGGTTTAGTACGAAACCTCTGACTTCATGCCAGATAAAAGAGAACATACAACTGGACTGACAGAACGTCATCACTTCAATGGATGAAAGCAGCAAAGTTACCCATCACAAGCAGGGAAAGGATCATTTAGACCATGTCCATTCAGGTTAATGTTGTTTGCTTTGCTTTTTTTTACCAACCTTTGGAGGTGAGCGCTGATGAGGCGGGATCGGGCGATGAGGGGGAGGAGCAACATCCTTTGTTTCTGGACTATGACCACTGGATGTCTCACCTATACAGATGCAAAAAATAAAAAAAATGTTGGATACAACCTAAGCAGTGAGCTTGCATCTCAGAGGAGTATAGGAATAATTGGTGGACACAGTTCGTAAAAGCGGCCTTTTAAACTTTCCAACGTGGCCATTTCACAAGACTGCAGTGTAATGAGTTATTGGTGTTTTTAATTGGGAGAATATTTGGCAATAACTGACCTGATGTTTTATACTTTCAAAAGAAAAGAGTCTGTATACGGGTTTCCTACTTTAGGGAGCTATCTGGTGTTATTTTTGTGTTTGGTTTGTGGCGGAATAATACATCTAACACATACATAACACATTAATGTCATCCCATGGCTCGACTGTGCAGTTGTGATGGGATCGAGAGAGAGGTGAACTAAAGACAAGCTGCTGGGGAGGATTATTTATAAAAAAGTTTACTTTCTGGCTTTGAAGTGAGTCAGTGTGTGTGTACGTGAGTGTGTGTGTGTGTGTGTGTGAGACAGAGAGAGAGAGAGAAAGAAAGAGCGAGCGCATCTTGGGATGATCGCTTTCTTCACCTCGCATGATCATTGGCTGCACACCTGCTGCCCAGAGTTTGCAGCCAAAAGGAAAACAGTAAAGTAACAAGAAACCAGAGAATTTCTCGCGGAGGGACTGCGTCCCTACAGGAAAACAAACACTCACCTTCACCGCGTCTTATTTCATTTGGTAAGAGTTTATTCTGTTTTATTATTTTTTAAGGTGCGTAGAGCAGATAAATGAGGCCAAAGATGTTTCTGTTTTTAGTCTCATGATTGCCAAAAATCTTTCATTATTTATGGGTGTTTTGCTGCTGTTTAGACTTGAAAGATTTATGGATTTAAACCCACCCACCCGCAGTTTTGCACAGTACATTATATTACCTTACACACAAACACACAGGGATGTGCTAAATGTTGCTTCATTTAACGGGTGTGCTGCTGGAGGGAGGCTGCTGAATAATTCCTCCATACGCACATGTGTGTGCGTGTGTGTGTGTGTGTGGACAGGAGTGTGTCCCTTCAGGGAGAAACTCGGGAAAAGGACTGGATTAGAACAGGAGAGAGATGATGCTGCTGGCAAAATGCATTGATGCTCACAATAGCCAGAGACATTCTCGTTTTCACCTGCACTGTCACAAAATCACTCACAAAGCGCTCGCTCTCTCTCTCCCTGTCTAATAACTTTGTACAAACACACACTCACACACAAGCATGCACACACCTGCTTGGGAAGAAACCTGATTCTGTCTCTTATAATACATATTGTCCCGCAGTACAATAGACAAAGAACCTTTTTCAGTCTCTGAGGAATGTGGAGAGTTCGTAAAACTTCAGTCACGCATATATTATATCTCATACCATGACAGACAGGGAGGCAGGAAAACACCTTAAAATAATATAATTGCACACATAACAAAAAAAAAAAAGAGAAAAATTCAAACGGAGTCATGAACAATCTCCTCCACAAAGACGGTAAAGTCTGTAGCGACAGTTTAGATGATTTCATCACAGCAGAATGTTTTCCAATGAGGCATCTGTCCTGTGAACGCTTGTGACAAATAGCAGCTAGGTGAAATATGGTGACACCGGGTTCATAGCTGCGCAAATGTGTGTATGTGTATATTTTTCTGTGTTTATGTGTCTGGGTGTGTGCATGTCAGGTCTATGTCACATCTGGTTTGGAGGTTTGTCGAGAACATAACTCACTTTCAAAGTTATGCATTATTTTGTGCAACTGAAGACAGTTTAATATAGTTTTAATATAGTTCAACAATTGAAATAATACATTTATTTCAAAAGATCATGAGTCTATTAATTATTTAATATTGTAAATACATTCTTGTGCTTCTGTACTGTTGAAAAAGAGTGAAAAATGACTTTTGTTGTAAAACCATAATTGAGCCATTTTGCCATAAAATCAAGAAGTTTGCAGTAAAATTGCTGACCAATGATGATGCTTCAGTCTCATTCGGGGTCACAGTGGTCTGCTGGAGGAGCCAATCCCAGCTGTCACCAGGTGAAAGACGGCGCACTCCCAGGACAGATCTCCAGTCCATTACGGAGCCACGCAAAGACAAATGAGACAAACAACCATGCAGGGTAACACTCACGTTTTACAACCACCGTTTAACCTGACTTCTTTTTCTTTTCTTCTTCGGGGAAGAAGCTCGTGCATGAAGGAAAACCATGCAAGCACAGAGAGAAGTCGCGGTTAGGATCTCACATTTTACTTCATTGAACTGCTTTGTAAGAATATGTTGCAAAGCTCCTTCTACACTCACGCTGGGATGTGTGTCTCTTAGCAACAATCCACAGCAAGTGGCAGAATCGCCTGAAATATGTGTGCGTGCACACACACACACACACACACAGAAACACACGAACCTGAGACAGGTGAGTGATGAACAATGCCACTGGATCCATTCATGGGAGGCTTTAACCTTTACTGCAAAGAGTTACGGGAGACGATGTGTGAATGTTTATGTGTGTGGGATAATAGGAACTCAGGTGTGGCATTTGAAGGGGCTCATCAGCGAATCGAAGCGGTGGACAGCAGCATCCTGGTCGGGGCATCACAGATAATACAAAGGTTTAGCTTTTGTTCTAACAATCCAGCACGTGAGCAGTAAACAGCTTCCTTCGTGCACGTGTTGCATCCTCTTCGAAGTTGAGCTGACAATTTGTAGGAACTGACACCAATGGTCACCATGGACCAGTAAAACCTTTCCACGCAGATAAGTACGACTATTTCATCACTGGCTTGCAATTTAGATACTTTTGAAACATAATAAGACCAAAAAAATGCTATTGGACTGGAGAACAGTGTACATCAATACGGGGTGACAGTAAGCATCCTAATCAGGTGGAGCGGGGCCATAAATCAGGGCTGTGGTGACCCACAGGACACAAGCTGGCTGCCAAGTGGCCAGACACACGTGCACACACACACACATGCATGAATACACCACACACTGCGCTTCCATTATTGATCTATACTCATTTCATGTTGAATTATAACCCTCTCAGACAGACGGCGGAAGCCGCTAAGATGGTGCTAAGGTGGTCTAAGTGAATGCGTCTAAAACATTAAAGCGCGGCGGAACTTTAAAGCGTGTTGAGTCTAAAACAAAGCACATGGTTTAGTGTGTTCTGACCAGATGGTGCGGTAACATAAATGATGTTGTGTGACATATCATTGACACAGAAGAGCGCCACAATTCATTGGAGCACTTACTGAGGAATGTCTTTGGAAAAAAGAGAGATGACAGGAAACTGGAATAACAACAGAATCAAGGAAGAGATGGCTGCTTGTGTAGACTGGTGGCACTGCATGGATCAAGTTCTCCAGGATAAAACTGCTGAAACACAAATGACTAATCACAAGAGATACGATTAACTGCATATGTGTAGGTGCTACTGTTAGAGGAGGGAAATGTGCAACTGAAATTCCAAAAATAAATCTATGACATAAATGATAATCACTGCAAAAAAGAGATACTGCAAAAATACTCAAAGATGACAAAGTAGCTTCATACATTTATTTAAAACATCCCTTTTCTGTCTGAAATGAAAATTTTCTAATATGTAAACATAAATAATGCTGCATAACCAGCACCATGTGGTGAAGCTCTGACTCCATCAGAATCAGATTTACAAACGTATGAAGCCAACAGAGATTATTCAGCATCTGGTCAGCAGCAGTTAGCAGGTTATGCTTCATATGTCATATCAGCATGTTTTTACAAGATTTTCTAGTGGTTTTTATTGGATAGAGACAAAGCGAGCAACATGCCACAACACTGGGAACTGAACCCACAACCTACTGCATATGGGTCCACCAACTTAACCACTAGACTACCTGACAGCTGCTATTGAATGATCACATTCTTTGAAAGAAAAATAAATCCATAAAAGACAACCCGTGACTTTTTCCATGCTAACATCAGAATAACGCCAGTGCAGCGCAGATGTGCCACTCAGCCTCCTACTGGTCCCGACCGGGACGATGCATGGGAAACTTTTTTTTTCCAGTTCATCTGTGAAGCTTCACTTTTGCTTCAGTATTTTGAGGCAGCCTGTTGGGAATTCCACCACGCAACACACTAGTCTGTGCAAAGCGCCAGACAATTTAAGTAGACGCTTAATAGTCCTATGAAAAACAGTAAAAGACAGACATTTTCATTCATTTATAAACCCCCCCCCCCCGGACGCCCCGGACAGGATGTAAAAAGAGGACATGTCCGGGTAAAAGAGGACGTTTGGTCACCCTATTCTGAGTCACATGAACGCTTTGTTTGTATTGAACGAATCGTTCATGTACGACACATCACTACTGTCTGAGGCACTGCTGCTCTCATGCTAGAGATGTGGCTGGTTAGCTCTCAATGCTGCCTTGGTAGAAGGTGGTGAGGACTGATGCAGGCGCTGGTGAGCTTTCTTTAGAGTGGAGGAGGTGTGCAGCGTGAGATTGTCGGCTACATGAACCCCCACTTGATGTGTGGGACGATCTCCACAGGAGAGTCCTTGATGTAGAGCGGAGCGTGCACAGGCTGTTTCCTCCTGAAGTCAATCACCAGTTCTTTGGTTTTCTCCACATTCAGGAGAAGGTTGTTACTGTTGCACCAGTCTACAACAGCTTCACCTCCTCTCTGTAGTGCTTCTCCTCGCTGTCCAGGACGAGACCCACCACCATTATGTCATCTGCATACTTAATGATGTGGTTTGTGTTGTACTTGTGGGTTGTGGGTCATCAGGATGTAAAGTAGGAGGCAGAGAGCACATCCCTGCAGAGAGCCTGTGCTCAGCGTTATAGGGCCTGACCTACAACATGTGGTTCAAAAATATCCAAATATCTGGTGTAAATCTATAAATATGCGGTGGTCGGAGGGGCGGCTACACCAGTGTTCATCCTACAGTGGAAACCAGTCTACAGGTGCAGGTAAACACCAGGATGGTCAGAAGATGGAGGTTTGGGAGGTGAGGGGGAAGCGCAACATCACCACGACATCAGCTGAAAAAGGAGAAGAGAGGAGAGAGAGAGACTATGGAAGATAGATGATGTTGATTCTATTAAATGATTCAGGACAATCTGAGACTGAAAATTAAATTGCATATATAAGATATATGGTTTCCTGTCAGGACTTTACACCAACAAGTGATATATGAAGACAGTGGTCAAAAAGAGAGAAAAAGAAAAAAGCTTATTTTTTGTTATGATACAAAGGGTTTAAAACACTCCTGGGTCCAGACTAGAACCCTGACCAGAGTCTTGATCAGACCTCCCTCTCTCTCTCTTTTTTTTTTTTTGTGTCTCTCTCTTTCCAATGTGTGTACTTTGGATCCAGCTGTCCTGCCCCTGCTCCACCAGCAGGTGGCGGTAATGAGCAACATTCTGTTGAACACCGTTCAGAAGAAGGAGACGCCACCGCAGCAGCAGCTTTTGTTTGGAGTCTCTTGTTTAGTTTTTGGAGAATCTGAGTGTCTGCAGCTACGATGTCTTCAGCTCAGTCTCTGAGAGAGTTTATCAGCCAGCGACTAACTGCTGCTGCTGCAGAAATATTCACAGAGTTTGAAAAAACCATCGTCCAGTACGAAGAAGAGATCGACCGTCAGAGGAGACTGCTGGACATCACCTTGAATCCGCAGATAAAACTACAAAGAACAGGTGTGGAAACCTCCTGCTGCGGTCTGTTGGTAGTATGAAAGATGTAAATCATAATTAATGATTCGTGAAACCTTTCATTGTCTTCGTGAAAACGCAGAAAATGGCCGTTTTCCTCTTGTTAACCGTGTGCTTTCAGTCGGGTTGGATGTCGTCAACTGATTATTTTCTCAAACAGCTTCAGATCTACGTCATCCAGCGACTCCAAACGTAAACCAAATTGTAGTACTGGTATGGAAAAATAAGATGAACACCCTTTTTACAATAAATTCTTGTTTACATTTTTGTTATGAGCCTTTACGTTTAAAAATGATATAATGGCTATGGAGTTCCGGTGTTTCAGAGTGCGTTTTGCAGCTCCATGTAAATGTTGGTGCGTCTTTACCATCAACATTACGGTAAGCAGAGCGAAAGCTGATTTAGTTTAGAGTTTCCCAAGTAAATGAACACTTGTGATTGTTAATGTTAGTTATAATAATAATAATAATAATAATAACAACAACAAAGAGGATCTATTGTGACATTAAAGTGGGTGTAATACATTTCACTAAAATCAATGCTACCTCTCCTTTTGAGATCACAGTAAAATAAAAAGTCTAGTATCAATCAAATCTGATCTTGTATTTCCGGGAATAATATTAAAAATAAAAATATGCAGTGCATCTGTATGGTATTAATTTATAATCCCAATTTAAGTTTAAGGCTAAAAGAAATCATGTATATGTACTTTTTTATAGCCATATCAAAGTAGGAGTAGTACATCACATGTTTGTGTGTTTTATTTTGAAAAACCACATCAGACTGTGTTGATACCTCGTGAGTGACGTTCCCAGATGGGATACTCTTAATCTGATTGAAAACTGAATGAAACTTTTTGGTTTGTTTGTTTACATATTTATAGAAAGCATAAAAGCGTACACATACATGTCTCCATAAATGCACGCATACCATTTTTATTTCCATAGATGCAAATTCATCGGAAACACTGCACATTCTGTTCCAAACCAAAGCGTGAGGAAAACACGAAATGTGTAACTCTTAACTTTAGAGGCAGTGGAGGGGGAAAAAAAAAAGTAATATTAGTCTGTTTAAAAAAAAAAAAAAAAACTCAGTTTCTGCGTTTTTCTTTCTGGACTCAAACAGCAGGCGCGTCCAGTTTTCCTCCGTCTCTCAATGTGCATGAAACGTGGCTCGACGTCTCCTGCCTGAAGATGTCATGTGATGCACAACGCACATTGTACGTGAATTCAGGTCCTGGACTGGTCTGGATCTGGGTCCAGGACTGGTCACACCAGAACGTTAATCGTGTTGGTCTGGAACCAAGAAGCTGCTGCTTACTGGTGTGTTTGGGGTCGTTGTCTTGTTGAAACAAGCATTTCAAGAACATTTCGTCGTCAGCAGAAGACAACAAGACATTTTGAGTGTTCTGATTCATTCAGACTGATCCATGATCCACCACACCATCCCCACATCATAATGCTTACTCCACCGTGCTTCACTGTGGCTTGGATTCAGTGTTTTGTGGTGGGTCGTCTGATAAACAGGGACCTCTGGACCCAGAAGGATCAACCTAGTGTTCATCGGTCCATGAACGTTGCTCCATTTCTCAGTCACACGTGCATTTTGATCTTGCAGTAGACGTTAGTCTTCTTGTGTGCATGTGGTGGTGAGCGTGCACGTGTCCTTCAGCAGTCCTCTGACAGTCTGATCCAGCATTTTATGAACGCCTGAAACCCTGAATGTGTCAGAGCGGACTAAAATCACTCCAGTGAAACACAACGGGACAAAGACGAGGCGGTGGTGTGTGTGTGTGTGTGTGTGTGTGTGTGTGTGTGTGTGTGTGTGTGTGTGTTTGTATGTAAATGAATGTGTGGTGGTTTATGTCGCAACTCGAGGACAAACAGATGTGCCAACAAAGAACACAGATGGAAAAGAATAATTCAGAGACAGAATAGAAAAGTCATGTGTGCAGTTTGTGAGGTTACGTATGTAGGTGGTGGGGCGGGGGTGGGGGGGTCGCAGTTTATTAATGATGTATTAATTAATGCATGCATTTCTTTTGTCGCTCATGAAAGCGACAACGGAGCATTTTCTTCCGTCCCTGCAGCTGCATCCTGATGATGCACCTCTGCTTCCATCTGCTCCTCTGCATCAGATTATTAGATTATTAATTTGTCTTCCATGTTCGTGTGATGTGAGGTCCAGTTATAGACGGATGTAAGCCGCTATAGACCCGCCCCCACGTACCATTTCACTGCGTAGTCGCAACCGGGATTGGCTGATGCATGCACCGACGCATCAAAGGTTGAACATCTCTCAACCTTTCAGGCCCAACACACATGACCCACAATTCATCTTGGCAACAGATGACATCACCCCAATCCTAAGTCCATGTAGACAGACGCAACGCTGCTGCATGAATCCAGGGTGACTCCCTAAACTTGTAGTTCCTCCACTGACTTCCTTGTTTAAACGTCCAACTTTACAACATCACACTTCTACAGCACCTTTCTAGTCCAGGAAGCTGGTATGAAAACTGTTTTAGTCTCCATCGTGGAGGGAAGAACACCAACCTGTCAATGATCTGTAGCAAAAACAGGAAGATATCGATGAGTTTTGTTGGTGAACTCTTTAGAGTCGTCAGAGTGGATCTTGTATGTTCAGTTGTGAGTTTCCTGCCGTTCTGCAGGAACACATTTTCTCACAATCAGAATGTTCTTCTAAACACATCCATTTGTCCCTCTAGACCTCCAGCAGGACTTGATCTTGAGAGACGACGATGATGGTCCTGACCAGCAGCTCTTTAACCAGGAGAGGAACTCCAGTTTGGACCAGATGGAACCAGGACTGCTGCAGATCAAAGAGGAACTGGAGGAAGAGGAGCTGGTCCTGAAGCAGGAGACTGAGATCGTCATGGTGACCTCTGAAGCCTCTGATGGAACTAACCACAATGAAGCAGAACCAAACATGGACCTGCTTCTTTCCCCTCTAACTGAGGACCAGGAAGACTCAGAACCGAGCAGAATTACAGATCCCAAACCAAAGAAGAGACGTGGCAGAAACAGTAATAGCAGGAACAGCGTGGACGAGTGTCCCGTGTCTGAGGCTCATCGGAACTCTGACGCAGGAAAACAGTCCCCGAACTGTGACATTTGCGGGAAAGCGTTTCAGAACAGGTACCTGATGAGGTCGCACAAACGGATCCACACGGGCGACAAGCGGTATCCATGTATAATCTGTAACAAGAGGTTCACACAGAACTACAGGCTGTTACTCCACATGAGGATTCACACGGGAGAGAAGCCGTACGCCTGCGAGATATGTGGCGAAAGGTTCACCCACCGCCACCATTTGACTTTCCACATGAGGAGGCACACGGGAGAGAAGCCGTATTCATGTACCGTTTGTCATAAAACCTTTGCACAAAAGGGTAATTTAATTCGCCACACCAGAACGCACACGGGAGAGAAGCCGTACATTTGTAAAATATGCGATAATAGTTACACCAATCGCCATAACTTGACTATTCACATGAGAACACACATAGGGAAGAAGTGTTACTCTTGTCAGACCTGCGGAAAAAGTTTCTTCCATAATTTTAGTCTGACACGTCACAAAAAGAAGTCATGTGTGTGAAATAACACCAAACGGCAACAACTGACGCGTTAAACGATTTTTAAAACCACTTCAGCTGTGAGAAATGACACAAAACACCTGATAAGGAGGTAGATTATCGCCATCACTGTGCACAGCGTACTTTTCTTCTCTTGTACGTGATACACAAGAGGAAACGTCACAGTTTTCATTTTTAGATCCAACCCACAAGTGTCGAGTTGTGCAGTTCCTCTAATGACCACTAGGGGCCGTCTCCACAACTGACTGATACTCTGACCTCCAGGTTACGGTTTTTCTCAGTCGCTTTGGAGCATTTGGCAGAACAGAAATTACATTTGCACAACAGTGTTGCATTTCTCATTACGGTTTGTACAAACGGCAGCGCTAAAGCCTGTCACTCACGTCCCAAAAGTCCGTTTTCATGTCAATGAATACGTCTGCGTCATCAGAATGTTTGGTCATGACCAAACCATCCACATGTGAACCCCATGGATTATTTCTGGATTACTTTTTGTTGAACTTTGTCTCGGTGAAAAAGGAACACTTACAACTGCACAGTGTGGTGAAGGTGCAGCGTATTTTTATCCCAAAACGGGCAGAAATCCGAGCTTTACCACCAAAACAAAGTAGGCTAGGCAGCAGGCTGCAACCCATAGCTACAACTGCAAAAGCGTTTTATTTTTCTTAAAATGGTTAAACTGTGTACTTGGGGCACTTGTAAAAGTGACACCCGCTAAGATATTTGAGAGCCCTGGCTGGAAAACTAGTCACATATAGTCTTTAAAGGTCAGTCTGTTGGTGCGAGGCTGCTAGCATCAGCTGCTTACTCTGCCATGCTGTTAGCTAAACATCCTGTTTTCATGGAAACCCTGTTTTTCAAGTTCACTATACGTACCCGAAGTGTTCTTTTTTAATATCCAGTTGCTGTTGGTTTTCTTTGATGCATTAATTAGCAATAAAGCAACATAAAAACCCATTTTTACAATGGGAGAGATGAGAATTTTGTCCAACCTAGCAACAGAAACAGAGGGGCGGGACTTGATAAAGGGTCGGTTGACATTCATAGCATGCATGTGCAGTCGTCTTCTACCTCCCAACCTTCCTAACTGTTGGGACACATTTTCATGTGGACATCTTCCCTTGCAACGCAGCGTGGACAGTCCTGACAACTGGAACAACTGTTTTCATTGTGATGAACTAACGCCTGGACGCTTTGGTGGAGGATGGCAGGTTAGCAGGTTAGCAGGTTAGCTAAGTGCAATGCATTGTGGTCAACATGATAGAATCAACTGATGATGTGGGAAACAGAAGACGTTTGTACAGAATTATCTGCATGATTATCCAAAAGCATTTGCTGTTTGTTTAAAATTAGTGAGAGGTGGTTTTATGTGATGTGTATAAGTAACTACATGATGTTCCAGCTGAATAAATAGTTTTGAGAAATTTAATTCTGATCTGAGAAATGCTCCAAAGTGACTGCTAGGCAGCAGAAACAAACATCCTCGGGGCCTCGTACTAAAAGAAACGTGTTGGGTTTTGTTAGCTAGTTTTTAGAAAACTGTCCTTGGGGGTTTGATTTTCGAGGGAACATTAATAATTAATTAGTTTAGCCTCGTTACACAAAACTAGCGATTAAAATAGACTTCCACATCCTCTCAGATTAAACTGTTTCACGTCATTTTTACTACATGAATTATGTTTGAAAGAGTAGATTGGACCGATTTAACTCGAACCAAGATAACGTTAGCTAGGAACATAGGTTAGCTCTAGCTAAGAGAAAACACCTAGCTTTTTGGAAACTAAGGAAAAGTGGGCTGGTCCCACGACTATGGCTAGTAGCTTTGGCCTCGTTCTGTCATCTCTTACATCGTTTATCTACTTGCAAAACTTCGTCACATCAATGAAGAGACTTCCAGGTGTTTTCCAGTAGCAGCTACTGGGCTCTACTCTGTTTTAAGGGTTTCCACTAGATGGTAGAATCTGTGCCTCTTATTTTTAGCAACTGCTCGTAAATTAAAGTAAATCTTGAACTGTGGACTAAAACTGAGCTGTTATGTCTCTAGTGGGATCCACGAAGCTAAAAAAAAAAATAGCTACATTTCTTTTTCAGTGTGCATTATTTAAAAAAAAATAACAAAAGTTGAATTGCTGAATACTTATTTTTTACTTATTTCGTGCCTTTTTTAAATTATTTCTATTTAAAGGAAGTTGTTGTTAACTCTGGGGTTCCCCCTACTGGCCGTCTAAGTTATTTTCCTCTTCGATGCAGAGAATCCCTCTGGTTTGGAGTGTCGCTCCACTTTCACGCCTCTCCGTCTGTTCCAAACATCGTTTTTGTTACTACTTGTATCGCCGTGCATTATTTGTGTTTTTCTGTGGTTGTGCAGCAGCAGATCCACCAGGGGGCAGTGGCGAATCAAGTTACTGAAGTCAACAAACGTGGAAAGTGTTGCGGAGGTTGTAGTTTTTGTGTTACTTCGGCATGAAAGGAAACAAAATACCAGCGGCACAAGCATCGCGGCGTGAGACCGCTGAACCAAAGTTGCTACGTGAATGACCATTTATGTAGCGAGAACATCTGACAAGTCTTTGATTGACATTTCCTGTATTTAACGATTAACTCACTCAGCTCGCTACTGCCCCATTACTTCCTGCTGCATCAAGTACCAAAAGATGGACAAAATCAACACGTCATCTATTTTTAACAGATTATTCGCACCGATGGTTTAATGGTGGCGGGTTACAGTTCTGTGAAGCCGGCGTTCTCCTTGAAGACAGCGTCTCCAGGGTCACGTCACGTGTCGCATATCTGATGTGTCCTTCAGGTTTTTCTCTGCAGCTTAAATCCAGGGTGCTGATCTGTTTCTGTCACCACTTTTCATCATTTTTCTGTCTGGCTCCTTGCATGCAGTGAAATTAAACTTCTCTAAAATCCTCAAAGTGTCACTTCTTTGCTTTCAGTCTTGCTTGGACAGATGTGGTCACATGGAGGATGTTTTTCATTTTAGACCACAAAATGTGCTTTTCCAGCTGTGTGGATTCAGTCCTGAAGGTCCACATTCTTTACACATTCAAAGGTTAAATGTGTTTTTGGACATTAAATGACTGAGAAAAGGCTCATTAAATATGGATACAACATTGTTAGTAAACTTGGGTCATTTCAGAATTTGAGGGTTATTGTAACTTGAGTAAAATCGTGCGGACATGACCACAAAGAAAGTGTGAATACAGAGAATTTTCTACGTTAAAACAATCACGAGGTACTCCTGTGATGCTGAGGACTGTAAAAAAATCTATAGATCTAAAGCAAAGAAGCTGCACATCTGTCTGCAGAGAAGATGGAAGACGCTGATTCAGCGTGAGAGGACGGACAACACGTTATTTAAGATCAGGTTGGACGGCTACACGAGTGCTGATCCAGTCCACTTCTGGAGTAACTGCAGGAAGCCACTAGTGTGTGGAAGACTAAAGGCAGATCTGCAAAGCTGTGGATGAGTGAGGTTCCTCTTCAGACATCGTTTGATTATACGTTGATTGTTTTAACACCTGATTCTTTCCCAGCTCCTCACGCTAAACGGTTTTTCCCACCAGTGATCTTAAATCTTTTTAGGAGTTTTATCCTTTCCTGCATCCCTTTCTACTCATCCTGATCCTTTTATGAAACTTTTTATGATAAAATCCGTCAGAAAGTACAGACTGACGCCTGATGAGGAGGAGCGGCCACCAGCGATCCAGTCTGGCTTCTCTTCAGGAGAAGAGGCTCTACTGGTGCCTCAGGTTCAGCTGGCTTCTGAAGTTGACACTTTCCGTTTTCTTCATACCAACTACGAGTATACAATGCTTCTGTAAGCGCGGGTCACCGTGGCAACAGTGTACCACACAAGGCCAGCTTTGGTTTGCTCTTAGTTATCTGTGTTTACAGCCAGCATATCACAGTCGGAGAGAACTGAAGGTGACGAGTCAGTTCTCCGTTCTAAACAAATGTGACGTCTCAAAGATAAAATGTCAAGACTTTAGATAATTTATATTTATCTAGAGTTTATTTTCTTCAGGGATGAAACCTACAAGGTCTATTTTTCCATGTTTACTTAGTACCTGATTTGATGAAGCTCCTGTTACCTGGGACACGACTTTTGCAACACTATCCTCCTCTTCAAATCTCTGTCTGCTGTACCCCAGACCCAGAATCCATAAAATCAATGATCCGAGGTGTTTGGTATGAAATGTGGACATACTGTGGACGATGTGGTGGACGTGATGCAGAAGTTTATGATCGTGTTGGCGAACTGACATAAAGGAAAAAAACCCAACACTCTTAAAAACCATCAGGACGTCATGAACAAGTCCAGGTTGCTTTGACCACAGTGAACTATTTATTTGAATCATCAACATACTTTACTGACAATAATATGATATTTCATCATTCAAACATCTAAAAAATTATTGTTATATGATTGATTATCTGACGAAATTAAACCCATTTCAGCTTCATGACGGAGAGGAGACAGAAAGAAACTGGTATGTTGAAGTAAAACTGCTACTGACCAGGTTTAGTTCAGAGTCAGTTACCATGGTAACAGAGACCAGGTTTAGTTCAGAGTCAGTTACCATGGTAACAGAGACCAGATGTAGTTCAGAGAGTCAGTTACCATGGTAACAGACTGAGTATCAGTTACCTCAGTTTCTGAAACCGGCTCAGCTCAACGCTCCAGCTCAGAGGTCAGTGACCTTGCTTTGTGAAACAGAAAACCCCTGGTCTTACTCTCTGTGAAACTTCCTTTGTGTTCTTAACTTGATCACACAGTCATTTGCAATGGCTTTTAAAAGACACTGCTTTTTTACCCCTGCCTCTGTGGTCTCTGCATTTGGGACATTCCCCTGTAACACTGACAATAAGGGGTCTTGGACAACGCAGTATATTGTAATTTGTAGTATCACTTAGATATTAAAAACAGGACATAAAAAAATTATTATAATCATCATCATTATTGTCATCATCATCATGATTAGTATTACTATTGTTGCTTTTGTAGCTGTTTTTCACAGATTAAAGTCTTCACTGGCGCTCAGTCTCGATGACAGTGACACCATGTTCTTCTGCTTTCAAATGTGTGTTTGTGTGTATATATACACACACACACACACATATATATGTGTATGTATATATATATATATTTGTATATATATATACACACACACTATCATATATATACATATACATTTTGCACATAACAAAGTTATGACAAAAATAAGCAATTCATAATTTCAAAATAAATCCTTTGTTTTACCCAGAGGAAATAATGAATGTTTGAGGGTGTCTGATAATTCTCGGCACACGTCTCTTTACATACATGATGCCACATGATGGCGCCACATAAAAGGCCACAAAACTGTGTCTGTGTGTGTGTGTGTATTGTGTGGCATTTCTTTTATGTATGCACAATTTCTTGTGTGTTCTGAAGGTGGTGTGTGTGTGTGTGTGTGTGTGTGTGTGTGTGTGTGTGTGTGTGTGTGCGCACGCGTGGAGAACACAACCCCCCACAACCCAAAACCCACGTTTTCTCCCCCCCCCCCC
>JBAMYA010059568.1:0-28526 GCA_037176975.1 Arrhamphus sclerolepis | reverse complement strand
AAGTGTATTTTTCACCAAGCTTTCGGTCTATCGACCTTCATCAGGGCATTGCAATGCCCTTGAGATCTCAAATTAATCTTGTTATCACAGGAAAACAAGAGGAAAAAATGACTCGAGAAAAATCATGTTGTTATCACGAGAAAACGGTGGGAATAAAATATATGCATGTATGGCCCTTTAGGCCTTCCGTAATTTATAAACATTTGCGGTGGGTCTCTGTTCTGGCTTTCAGGTTGCTTTGTTGAATTGTATCAGAATAACACCAGCATTAGATGATATAAACTTGTTTCTAAATTTTAACACCAGTTCACAACCTGCACATGATGCTCAAATTCATAAAAAACTTTTTAAAGAAGACCATCAGGTATCATACCTCCACTGCTACACCTCTAATCACTCATAATGGTCATCAGTTTTGTTGTGAACAGCTCCATATCATTGCTTTTATGATATATCAGAACAAGAAATAAATTAAGGTATTCACAGTAAAGGATGTAAATGTCAGACAAAGGCATCAGTCTTCATCAACAAGACAACATTCTTTTGACTGAGGTTGGAATTTACACCGGGATCCTCTTCAAAGATTAATATGCTTCCTGTCTGAGCTCATATCGATCTACAAGGTTACAGAAATCACAGAGACATAAAAGGGTTTCTCCACACACAAGCATCTATCAAGCATTAATTCCGTCTAGCAAATATCCATGCATTAATCTCTCAAATGGACTTCCTTCTCTGCCAAATCAACCGTTTGTCTCATCCCGTTTCACATCCCATCATTTCAGGAAAGCAAACAAAAATCTGTACATCACTGTGGCCATTAGACTAACACGGTGATATAAAGAGCAAACACATATAAGTTCAGCCGTCAGACAAAAAAACAAAAAACAAAGTGAACTTAAGGAGGAAAAAGGAGAGAGAAAGTTTTCTAACACCAGCCTGCAGGTCCACATCACAGAGAGCAGGAACTCCTAAAGTGTAAAAGTGCAGACGCTGCTGGATCAATAATATTTACATCTGTCAGACTACATCAACAATGATCATCAGCTCTGGAAGCACCTTACTGGACAACTGTGCTGAAGTCTCTGCCACCCTGCAGGTGCAACTAAAACCACTGCTGAAGCTTCTGCCACAGCATGAGAACCTCAGCAACCAGTACCTCGATCCAACATACGTATCTAAAACTACCTGACGATGCAGAAGCTGCTAAAATTGCTGCAGGACTGCAAGTCCAACTTGCAGCAACCCCTTGGCAACCAGGACCATCCATCCATCCATGCATTATCTATACCCGCTTTGTCCTGTGAAGGGTCACGGGCGTCTGCTGGAGCCTATCCCAGCTCACTGTGGGCGAAAGGCAGGGGCACACCCTGGACAGGTCACCAGTCCATCGCAGGGCGCAACCAGGACCAGCATCTGAAATATCTATTATAGCTTCAGGTATTCAGTCTGCTGCACATAAACAAATAAGCAGCGCAGCCATGGGACAAAACAAGCTAGGGTTAGGGTTGGACTGGCCCCAGTTCAGACTTTCCTTGAAGACCAACCAAAGGAGCCCCTTGAGGAGAAAACCACTTGAAAGAACAGCTAACATCTTAAAAAGATTAAATAAAAAAGGAAAGCGCTTTTGAATAGAATAAGTCAAATGTAGCTGAAATTCAATACTGAGAAGACAAGAATAAAAGACACTGAAACTTTTATTGTGTCCAGCAAATAGAGGAAACCTCTGGAGTAAAAGCTGTTGTGGTCTAAATGCAGGAGAGTAAAAACACCAGAGGGAGCAGGACTGGTCTGTGCTCCTCAGCTTCCTCATAGAAAGACTGGAAGAGGTCCTCACAGAGATAGAGAACACAGAAACAGCGGTGACAGAGACACATATATAACTGGAAAATGAGAAGCAGCAATGGCACAATAAAAAAAATAAAATAAAAAATCCTGCCTTCGAGAAAAAATATTAACCATGAAACAGGCTCTCGAGGAGAAGTTGTGGAGGAACAAAATCCACTGAGGACTTGACTGACGGAGCAAAACATTGTGAATGGCAGACTGAGAACACTAAAATCCCCAAAACCTAAAAAGAAACCTGACCTTCAAATCTTCAAAAAAAAACCTAACTTCTGAACTCTGCTAAAGCAAAGGAACCATCATCCTTCCAAACCCTCACACCTTCGCTTTAGCTGCTTGTTTTGATGCAAATCTAAATTCCTCAGCTTAACAATGACTCTGAACCCTTCACTCCCTAATCCTTCACCCTTAAACCTCAACCCAGCATCAACACGCATGTCTTTTAATGGTGGCACAATGTCTTTTAATGGTGGCACAGCAGACATGACTGGGACACGAACACTCTGGATTTGAACCAGAGGCTTTTGCTGCAGAACATCAGTAACAAACACCACCTTACATGCAGTTTGCAGTATCAACGTCTTGAACTTAGGCAACAGAAGCGCACTAAGCCAGGGGTTTTCTAAGAGTGAGGGCCCCCTCAGATGACACGGAAGCTGCTAGCGCCGACCCCCAATACAACAAACACCATGGTTTCATGCTGTCAGCAGCCTGTACCAGTTTACAGATCTTCAGAATCAATCCATGAAAATTCAGATTTTAAATACTAATTGTGCTGTCTTATGTTTTATACCTTCAGATTTTTTTATCCTCTGTCAAGTTCACATACCGCCAATCGATCCATTTCCCCACACATTTGTAAGCTTGTGCACTTTGTCTATTTTTGCGATGCCCACACGCCCCCAAATCTACTCTGACGCCCCCCCAAGAGGGGTCCACCCTACAATTTGAAAACCACTGCATTAGGCCATTATTTGTTATTAATACTTTTACAAAATAACAATAAAATGAAACGCCCACTAATTATTGATTTTTATGATTGGGAAGGCTTCTGTAGTACTGTCTTACATGTGTAGCAACAATGAGCTTTCAGCATTCACACCACTACTTTTATGTTTGATTTTTAAGTCGGAGAAAGTATTTATGGGGGCTTTTTTTTAAAGTCCTAGCTAAATTAGAAATGTTTGTTAGAAGTAATGAAATTAATATAATATAAAAACAGTACCCTTTCTTGACGCGGCCGAAGTCAAAAGACATCTGTCTGTAGGCGAAGGCCTTCTCATTGAGATAGCGGCTGTAGCGTCTGATAAATGTAGACATGTCAAAGCCTGAGGAGACACACAAATTAATTAGAACATTATAAATCCGCAAAGTGAATACAATTCACCAAAAAAGTTTTAAAGAACCCAACTCAATTTGAATTCAAGATGTGAAGCTGACGCATTAGCTTAGCTTAGCATACAGGTAAACATGGCTAATTTATTTAACAACAGAAGACATGTATATTTAAAGTATATTATCCATTATATGATACACATAGAAAATACACATTTTAATTTTTCTGAACAAAAATTGAACAAAGCAGCTAGCTAGCCAGCTGCTTTGAGTTTAGCTAAACGAAAGGTATTTATGAAATCATATTGATCTAAATCAGTAACCTATTCTGGGTTGATATGAATAAACTGAGTTGGAGAATAACCATGATTTAATTCAGACTTTAAAGTCCTTTTGTCGTGGTTCTTCATTGTAGAATCACAGTGACAGTATTGATAAATCTGTGAACATCTGATTCTAACAGATTTTAAGATATTCATTAATAATGTTAAATTTGCCTGTTCTCCTCTCAGCTGTCAGCGTGACAATAGGCTGTGAACCCAGTCTTTATCACCATAGGAGACGTGTTAGTTTCCATGGAGACAGGTTTAATTGAGGGGAGGAAGGATTAGGACAGCTGGAGCTGGGGTAGCCAGGTTGTTTCTAACGCTCAAGATGGTGTCTTGTCATCTCAGCAGCTCATAAACAAGGACTGTTGTGCTTTTTTGATGACTTAAATATTAGATATCAAAACCCAACTCTAGAATAGGCTATGTGATCCAGATTCAGACCTGGGATTTCTTTAGATTCAGCTGTGCAGTCCTGGACTGCCCTCTCTCAGGGCTGGGAACGACAGAAAATGGTTTAGAAAAAAACTTCACTCACCATGGGAGCCTGTTTTGTCCAGGAAGTTGCTGAGGTTGAACAAGGTGTTTCTAGATGCCAGAAACTGAAGGAATCTCTGCAAAAGGTGAGAAATACACCAATTAAAAATCTTTACAAATCAGACCATCTGAATTTGTGGATTCAGCTAAATTCAACAGGTTTAATTCATGCTAATGTTTTTCTAATGGTGAATAGAGAATTCCATCATCAAATTAGCAACACTGTGTCCTTCATGAGTGGTGAGATGTGGAGCACCAGAAAGCAAAAGCACCAACATTACATAATCAGAGAAGCAGAGAAAATAATACAGACATGGAAACAATTAAGCTTATCACATTATCCAGCTCATTTGTGAAATGTTTCTGTGAGTTTAAGGGCCTCAGTATCCCATTGTGATCCATGCCAACACAAGCACACTTGACCTTTCTCCTTGACACCTGCTGCGAGGACTAAAAAGGTTAATGTTGTTATCTTCCTTTCACCAAGCCCTTCTGCTTTCAGTCAGTACATGTTAGGATAAGAAATCCTCCATTCTGATATAAAGGTTGGCGCAAGCATTTACTCACAATAAAGTCACATGAAAAAGTTAGTACCCCTTTTATGTAAAATGTAATAAAAATCAGATGGTCATAGTGGCAATAAGCACACACAACCACAGAAGTATGGAGGATCAGGAGTATCAAGTGGTAATAAAGCTTTTCCATTATCAGCTATTAATTGGGAAATAAAATTATTTTAGGAATACATTTTCTAGTCAGGCATTTTCTTCATCTGTTACCTTCTCAAGTTAAGTGTTTCATTTTCACTTTTCCATGACACCTTTGGGCTTCAGCAAAGGAAAACTGGCTAAACAACGCAAATCAGGTCCTTGAATGCAACAAAGCTCTCTGATTGGATCATAGTGCAAGACAGAACAGAACCAGAATCAGATGATTTAGAAGTGGAAAAGACAAACAAACAAAAAAACAGATCTGTCATGGCCTCACCTCGTTACCATGAACCATGAGGTGGTGTGTGGTGATCAGGGCTTTGAAAACCACCACCCAGCTGGCGTTTCCGGCTCGCTCCATCAACGTGTCGGCCATCTGGGGGACGTTCACATTGGTTTCCTGGGTGGCCTGAATTAGGACTGAAAGGCACAAAGGAGAGGGAGAACAGGAGATTAGAAGATGGATATTAGCAGAGGAGACATCCAGCACAGATGCAGACCCTTATATTCAAGATGAAAAAGTGTGAACGCCTGCAAGAGAGGCGGGAAAAGGCTGATGGGTGAGAAATAACAAGCAGGAGTGCCTTTTCTGAAGTTCTAAGTGACAGTTATGCTTTAATGTAACCTGTCACCAATTATGCACTCCTCTAAGCAGTATTTTTTTTTTCAAATGTGCACCAATTTTACAAATCCAAAACGTACAAAACCTTTACAATAGTAATTTTGCTATGGCTAATTTGAAGATTTTAGCATATATGTAAAGAAAATTACTGTCGTTGCTGAACACAACCTACTGAGTCCTATTCAAAAAGACTGACTTATAACTTATTAAGTCTCCTTTCTGCAGTTTTAACCGTCCAATCAATTATCTGCAGAGCAATCTTTGCAACCAACATGATCTAATTTGCGTCTCAGGATTCTGTAGTTTTCCACGAGACTGAGACATACTTGGATGTTTTATAATATGTCCTTTTTGCCTAGTGGCAGTCACACTGGCTGCTGCTTTCTTTTTTTTTTTCCTGCAGTCAGATATTCATACCAGCACAGCCAGGCAGAGGCAGAATGGAATATTCCACAGCAGATAAACTGCACAAACGAAGAGACGATTGTAATGATAATCAGACCATCTGCATGAGGGCTCACGGTCAACACGACAGATAGAACGACAGTAAAAAGAAAGCCCAAGAACATTACCAATGCTATCAACACAATCTATGTGTTGATTATTTTATGATGATGAACAAAAGGAATTACTTGCCTTCGATATGAAATGCATGTAATGTTGTTGTATTAAACTGTTATTTATGTCTGTATATTCTCCCCATCATAATATGCTGCAGGCCAACATCTCTTAAAAAGTTACACAAGCACAGTGGTATCAGATCATCAGTCAGATGTTAATCAGATCAAAGGTCTGCAGATTTTATTCAGAGTAGCACCAGTGTTGATCAAATGACAACGTGTCACCTCAGTGGGCTCCTTACTGACGACAAACCCATAATTATGACACGACTCTTCGTGTCGTATTTGTACTCATTTTATTACATGGCACACAGTTTCCAGCAAAGAAGCAATTGTTTTCAACAAAAATATCCGATAAAGCCACTCAAAACTACAAGCCAGACACCACGCGGGCAGAATCAGCAACAAGCTGATGAACAGTCATTTTGCCAACTTAAGAGTTACAAATGTGCTCCAGGAGAGAACGCAAACGGGGGCGGGGGTTACCACAGACAAAGTCAGGGTTAAAGCTTCCCCATGAATGTTTGACACCACGTGGGTGACTATGTACTAACGTGACATTGATAAAGATTTGTTTCTTGTCTCTAAAATGAAATGATGGACAGCAGGTTATGAAAGTAACACTTTGTGGAGCTGTTCAGATTTGCAAACCTAGTAGCCAGCCTCCCCTTCTGCATTCTCCTGGCTGCATGTGCAGCACCGCTGAAGTGTGGAGGTAAGAATACTGCACTTTTCACAACTCAAATCAAAGTGCAGCAAGTTAAACAAAAATATAATTAAAAAAGCAATTAAAAACTAAAAGTCAACCAGCTAACTATAAACAAAAGTCCCCCAAAACAGGTTTTAGGGACCACTCAGAGATCTTGACCTGAGAAATGGAGAGATCGGCCAGAAGAGTACGAGGTCAAGAGGTCTGTGATGTAGCAAGGGGCCTGACCATGCAACGCTCTAAATGTTAGCATTAAAAGTTTAAAATCAATTCTAAACTTGACAGGCCACCAGTTAACTGAAGATAAAACCAGAGTGTTGTGAGCTGTTCTAGAGGTTCCTGGTAGAAGCCTTGCTGCACAAAACTTTGAACCATTTGGAAGCAATTTAGGCTTGAAAACAAGAAAAAACAGAATTACAATAATCAAGTCCAGAAGAAAGAAAAGCATTAATAATCAATTCCAGATTGGAAATTGATGCCATTTTTCTCAGTTTGGAGATGTTCCTTAAGAGATGAAGACTTTTTTTAATTATAAAATTGATTCTACTCCCTAAAACCAACCACTTCAGACAGAGGTGTGAAAATAAGCTGAAAAGAGATTTAGACCAAAGTGAGGAAATTGCATCACCTTTTCAACAACGTGATGCGCTCCCTTTAATTTCCAGGCATTATCGTATGAAACGGTACATTCTTATTAATAAAACCATGCTTTTAACCCCAAATAGATCTTAAGTAATGTGATTCATTGTCAGAGACGTGTGAAGATGTTCATCTGTACGACACAAGAGCAATGAGAATACCTTCCTTGTTGCTAAAAAAAGAAGACAAATCTGTAGTTGTATTTCAGTCATCCTTCTTATCAGTGTCACAGAGATAACTTTAAACCATTTGTGAAAAATAAATCTATTAAGTGGCAGACAGAAGAGCTGTCCTCCTTGCCAAAACTTGAAGCAAACATCAATAGACAGTTTGGGGAGCAAGATAAGTAACAGAGTGCACAGAGTGATGGACAGAGGGGACAGAAAACATGGCCCGCATTATTTTAAAAGGCTTGATTGGGCAGACAGACAACCACTTCTGTTGAGTGCTGTGCTTTATTAATTGTGTCAGAGACCAGGAAGCAGCTGAGAGCTAACTATTGAACTTTCCTTCCTGGCTTAATATAGACAAATTACATGTCAAACTCACACTTGGTACACTTAACACAAGGAGCAGTCTGCCCAGTAATAATCACCTGCAAAAGGTTTTGTTGAATAAAAACAAACAAATACATGTCCACCATTACCATTTTAACTGCAGGTTGGAAAAAAACTTTCCATCCACTCTGCAGCACCGTTTGATGTGTAAACAAATAGGATGGTCATCTGAAGATAATTTAGAATGCGTTGGGCTGAATGTAACCCTCTCACCACAAATGTCCTTCACCTTGATTGGAATCTATAGACCTCCATCGACCCCCAGTGCTTTCTATGATCAACTACAGGGTGTTCTAAGAGACTGCAACTGGAAGGATTGCTTTATTCAGAGATTTTAATATAAATTGGAATGACATATTAAATCGTAAACATCTTAAATCACTAGCAGTATTGACCTAGATTAGAACAATTACTCGAAGGAGCCACTAGAATCTGCGGATCTTCTGAAACATGCATAGATCTTAGATAGAGTTTTTAGTAATAAGAGTGAAAAAATAGAAAAACAACATGATCACAGGTTCATCTGACCATAATTTGATCATATTTTTCAAGGAAATTATTGAAAAACAGGTTTGTCTGCACCTCTAACAAATCACTTGAGCAGTCCAGAGTACCTGGAAGTGAAGTAAATAACTTAAAAATGTTGTGGAGGCAGTTAATTGGTCTGATTACACATGGTCAGGTAGATGAAAAGTCTAATGTATTCATGAAGGTTTTTCAGGTCACAATAAGTAAATTTATGAAAAAAGTTAAGCTTAAGCCACAGAAAAATCATCGACCCTGGCTAATGAAGCAGCGAGACCATGCTCTCAGAACAAAAGTACACGACAGACACATTTTTACCTCACTCAGAAATAAAGTTACTAAGGAAATTAGGAATGCAAAAGCAGCCTTTTTTTATCAATGTAACAAAAAATGCAAAAGGAAATGCCAAAGAAATCTGGAAAAAACATAAGGAAACTAATTGGAAACAGTGCAGCATCAAGGAAATTCAACTAAAAGAAGAAAAAAGGACAACCCAAATAAGATTACAGCGGCCTTTAATAACTATTTTGTAAACTCCATGAAGAAATCAACACAAAATCTGGATTCTCAGGTAAATACTGTAATACCTTTGAACAACGATGCCCCGGTTTTTGATTTGTTTTCTGTGTCTGAGTTGGAAATTGACAGGATTGTAAATTGTCTTAAAAATGGTCTTAAAAACTCTAAAGCCAAAGATTCATTCGGTATGGACATGATGTTCCTCAAAAACCACAAGCACTTACTGCTCCTATTACCAGAATTATGAATGAATGAATGAATGAATGAATGAATGAATGAATGAATGAATGATTCCATAATTGACAGTGTCTTTCCAACTTCCTGGAAATCATCAGTAATTACACCAATCTTTAAATCTGGAGCTTAGCAACGTATATCGCCGAGCAACCAAACATTTCAATCATGGTCCATTTGCCCTTCATCTGATGCAGTTAGCTTTAGAAAACATCATTCAACTGAAACAGCCATTTGCCTTTTTTTGGGAAAAGTTAAGTGTGACATTGACAGAAGTGGTGTAATAGGAGCAGTTTTCTTGATCTTGGGACGGTATTTGATACTGTCAATCACCAAATTTTAATGACTAAACTGTCCCAGTTTAATTTTTCTTCACATGCTATGAACTGGATGAAATCATACCTGGCACAGAGAAAACAGTGTTAAAGTCCTTGTGAAAATGATCTTGGTGTTCCTCAAGGTTGTGTTTTAGGACCATTATTATTTAGTACGCCTATAAATGATGTCCCAAGTAGCTGTCCACCCAATGTACAATGCCAGTTAGATGCTGACGATGTTCACGCAAGAAACAAACCACAAGCCGCGCAGGAATCGTCGTCAGCAAGGATAAATGTGTCGAGCTGGTTGCAGGGGTCCCAACTGCACCTCAGTATTTCAAAAACGGTCTGTATTTTCCTATCAAAGACGAAAAATGTTGAAGAAGTTGATCCTGATGTGATGGTACAAGGAAAAAGACGAAGTGGTTCATGAATACAAATATTTAGGTGTTATTATTAATTCCAATCTTTGCTTCAAGCAAAAAGTCAAGAAAACCGTTTACAGAATGAAGTTTAAACTGTCCAATTTTAGAAATATCAGAAATATTTTAACATTAGAATCAGCAATGGTTGTGCCCCACATGACTTATTGTATAACTAGGTGGGCGCTACCGTGTAAGACCACTCTGAAACCTGTTGAAGCAACATAGAAACAAGCCCTAAAAATCCTAGATAAAAAAACAAAACCAAAAACAAATATGTACCATCGATGTAATATTTTTCAGAAGCATGGTTTATTGAATTTGGAGAACATGATCAAATATGCTGACTCAACACTGGTATTTACAATCCTGCATGGACTGGCACCTGCCCCATTACAGCAACTTATTAGGAAAATAAACCAATAGAGGGTGACAAGGACAAACTCAAGAGGTGATTGCTTAGTCCCATTTAGAAAAAGCACATTTGGGCAAACTGTTTTTTCAAATTGTGCCACCCACACATGGAACACAATACCTGCACCATGAAATAATGGTTACAAGACAACCAAGTTGGCACTATATTTCATAACTTGATGTTTATGTAATTATTATTGAACACAGATCAGACCTGTGACCCCCCTATTGCACAATGCAGTGGGCATTGTGCAATTTAAGTAGCATTTTATTACATTTTGAAAGGGGCAATAATATCAAGCACTGGGCACTTCAATTAGCACTTGTAGCACTTTAGCACCTTGCTTTCTTCTATTAACACAAACCTGCCAATGGGACTGGAGATTAAAATTAGCCTTGGCTATAATCTCATGTATATTTACATGTAAATCTTCATCAATATGTATGTACCATTTTTAATGCATAAGAGCTGAAAAAGCTGACAAAGTCACCAGCACTTGATGTTCCTTTTCTTGGTTGTTGTTTCCAGTGTCACAAAGTAAGAGCAAAGTAATAGGCATGGGTACAGCAGGCGTGCGAGCCATTCCTATTACTGCCAAAAAACAGGCAAAGTAACGGCTTCTGAAATGGATATTACACATGTATTACAGTAAAACTAGCTCACAGAGCTACATGGAACATCATGGCAGAGACAGAAGCTGTGTCCCAATCCAGCGGTCGCATCCTTCGAAGGATGCGGACTACCCGGTCGACGTAGGCCGGGTCCTTCGAAGACTAGTAGAACGGAAGTCAGCAGCTGTCAATTGGGACCGTCTAGCCTTCAGATTTACCCCTGCCCTTACCTTGGCGTATGTCCTGTTGCCTAGCAACCATGACAGAGCTGAACCGAAGAGAGAATGGGAATTGAAATTTTTTTCAAAGGAAAGCGCTGACAGAAAAGAAAATGGAACAATGACCAACCAAGAGACCAAACAAGAGTCAATCTTGTTTGTTGTAGATGTGACTAGATGTGACCCACTGAACTAAAAAGAAAACGCAAAACTTCCTTTGTGCTCCTTTTTAGTAATGGCGATATAGTATCAGGGAAGGACATATAGAAGAGCAAATCAAGGCGCAAAGATGTGCAACTATGTCATTGCTTCTAAACATTTTTGCTTTTGTATTTCCATTCCATTCTTTTCTTTATCATTTATTCTGCTATTGTTTTGGGGTTATACTTTCTTATTTATGGATGTTTTTAGTTTGAGTCTTGAATTTTCCAGTTCCATGTTGGTGGTTCAGTTCCTCTTTTACTTTGGAAGTCTTTTTCCTGGTGTATCATTTTCTTGCATCTGTCTTGATTGCTCACCCCTGTGGCTCATTAACCTTCGAGTAGCCATGGTAGAATACATTTTTTATTTATTTATTTAACCTTTATTTAATTAAAGGAGTCCTGGCCAAGACTGAAGATATATTGTACTTTGGTTTTTCCTTTCTTGCTGGTCCTTAGAGTTGGACTTTGCTGAGTTCACTCACTTGCTGTTTGTTCACTCATGAAATTGGTAGATAATTCACTTGCAGCATGTTACACTGTGTGATTGAACATACATTGAATCGATGCCATGACAGAAATAAATCTGGGTGTATTTCCTGTTCGATCTGTTGTGTTATTGATTTGTAAACCATTTTATAATATTTGTTTCCATAACTAAAGATAATTATTATGTTATCATTATTTCAGATTCAAAAAACACTCATTGCGTCATTAGCATGTTACTGCTAATGGGCTAATGCAGCGATGACTCTAAAGTTAGCGTTGTTGTAATGGTGTGTGTGTGCTTTGGAAGAAAATAAATTAAAATCAAGAAGAAGTGTCTTTCTTCCTTGTTTGATGTGCACATTTTTCTTCCCATTTCTCTGTTGTATTTAGTGCTGTTGTTGCTAGGCTACTGTACAAAGTTTACCTTATTTCATGGTGTGTTCCTATTGATTGGTTAGCTGACAGAGATCGTAGAGTCAGCGACAGACCGTCACAGTCTGAGATGATTCTTCCAAATTTCAGACACTGTTGATAACTGTCTCAGTCCATCTTTGGTCACCAGACGCTTGTATCTTTCATCTTTGCTGCTGTCTGACTGTGAGATCTACCACCACTGTTTTTGAGCTATGATCAACGTTTTTTTTCCCACGGCTGCCCATCTTTTGCCTGAGATGGCCAAAATTGTACAGCGTGAACCTGACATTAGATGTTTCCCAGGTGTGTTGTGGGAGAAAAACATGTAAGACCTGCAGGACAGTGTCCCTCAAGAACTGGATTTGGACAACCGTGGTCTATATGTCTTATCCCGTCTTGTCCTTGACCTTTGCTGGTCCATTCTGTGTCTTACTGTTTCATACTGTCTTCTCCTGCCATTGTTTCTCACTTTTGAGTCCTGATACTGTTTTGTCCTGGTTTCTGTTTGTCTGCTCCTTTGGTTCAGTCTGCTGTTTAGTTCTTCACTGGAATTCCATAAAGACTCCTTTTACAAACCTGTTGCCTCTCTCCTGCTCTCCTATACATTTGGGTCATCATCGAAGCTTGCAAACTACAACATTCTAACAGTGCATGACTGTCGGAGATAAAAGCTGCTATGATCTACTTCTGCAGCTTTTGCTTCATCACTTACTTGGCAGCTTTAAATTTGTTAAAATTGTGAAGGGTTTCCATGCAACTTTTACAATTCACTCTGCATTTACAACTTAACTTCATTCATGGAGGCAATTTAGTTAAATCTATTTGTGTTCACATGATGCTTTTCCTGGTTTTCTGACTTATTTACAAGGGTTATAATGATGGAGGTTTGAAAAAAAGCCAAATTGTCCTTTTAGCATTTATATTCTGAATGTGATTCTTTATCAAACATGCATAAAAGGATCTGAGGTGAAGACATGTTATAAGTGTATTGGGCCTGCTGGTGAAGTGTTGATATGCTGAAAGTGTGTGTGTCTGTCCAGCAACAGGAGTTGCACGCATTTATGAGTCATTAGGTCTGGGCATTGGCAAGCCTCCAGGAATTTGACCAATCAGAAATCACTCAAGCCAAATCTGCAGTTTTCAGGAAGAGCCTCTTCCTTTGCATTCTTTCTCTGTCACTCTGAAATAATAACAGGCCACAAAGCTGCACAAAGTGGCTGAATTGGGGCATATTACGGCTTTTTAAACGATGTTCAAATAAAACTGAGCCCCTTTTTTTACCCTGAGACATATAACAAGATCTATTTTCCTTTTATATCAAAATTATGTTTTAAAGAACCACTTTAATTATCTGTCTGTGTCCCTGGCTGACGCAGGTGCTTTAGAAAAAAAAAAAAAAAAAAAAAGATCTTTTTGTACTTTTTCCGAGCAAAATGGTCAATTATCATTTCTGGCTTACAATGCATGTTTGCTTGTCCATGGCTAAATAGTATCTGTCAAAGGACAATGGCGTAAATGCATTCAGGGTCACGCTGCCTTTGACAATCGTGTTACGAGCCTGCTGGCTGCTCTGCTTTCTCTATCATGCTTTCATCATGCAGTTATGATGGCTGTGCTTCTCCTCTTCAATAGTAAGACAGCAAGCAGACACGAGCACTCATGTATGCACGAGCATACACACAGAGTGTGAAGGATAATCCCTGCAGGGCTGATGAGTCAGCAGCCTGCATCATCCTACGCTTTTCATCTCTCTGTCTCTTTCTGTCTGTCTCACTCTCTGCCTGTCTCTCTCTCTCTCTCTCATGTGAGGACCACTGCTCTTGTAACACCGTGAGACAAATCACAAAGCTATTACATCCCATATTTCCTTAAATAGGTGCCTCAAGAAGAAGACTATAGCTGGAGCATCAATTCAAAAACTGACAAAAACTGAATGCTATGAATATTTCATTAATTTCACTCCTCAGTGGATAGGTTAAATTGAGAAAGATTGGTTTGAGAAAACGCAGGATGAAGTCTTTGGAAATATTCAAACGTGCAGCAGGACATATTTCATAATCAAACTGTTCTGATTGAAATTCAGCACTAACTCCTGGCTCACTGTCTACTCCCCACCTTTATTTTAATTATTCACAAGCAGGAGTGTGAGTAGGACTGAAGATACACAGAGGACCGAATGGTTGAGTGCCAGCACGCACACATATATTCACCCTGACTAATAATTACATTGTGTTTGCATGTTTGGATCTGTATTCACTTTTCTGCAGCATTCAGCAGATGGATTCGTGAGAATTTCTAATCCATTTGATGCCTGACTGAACAGAAAGTGGTGCTGCATGATAATAATGGTTCTGTGTAGGATATCAAGACTTCCAGGTCCATTGTTAGATGCTACAAGTGTATTTGTGTGAATACACATCTTTAAAACTGTCTGGTCTTTTCTCAGAATCTAGACTCCTGATAAATGGAGTCCCACGGCTAAAGCTCATTACTTATTCCGTATTCCTGATCAGATGACCAAAAGTAGAAACATTCTATAACCGTTTGATTCCTCCTCTGAAGTCAAACATGTAGACTTTTTAGAAAGTCCATACAAACAGGTAAAAGCAACCACTTAACACAAAACAAAGGAATTTTATTTTATTTATTTAGCTCAAAGTTTTCCTCTTCTAGGCATTGCTTAACCACTGTCTCGTTTTTTTTCTTTACTTCCTCCAACATTACTTTCTGCATCTGTTACTCATCTCTGCCACGATGTCCACCGTACCTTCGTCTTCGTCACTGGCCGTCCCTGCTCGGGTGTGACATAAGACTGTAAGACAACGTGCTGTTACAGGAGTCGACCAGGACGACAGGACGACAGTCCAACGTTACAACGTTACATAGTTTTTGCTGAGACTGTGAGAGTTAGAAGATACTTTTAAAAACTATCCAATATTCCTTCATATGAAATTGAAACTCATATTTTCAGAACACATCAAGGGTTGATTAGTCTTTGAAATTTAATTAGAGTTTATTAGCATCTGTGTATCCATGTTGTATTGCATGTTATGTAGATGGGACCAGTGCAAACAAAGGTAGCCTCTAAAATATTAGATGCTTCTGGCATCATTTATATTAGAACTAAACAACATTTCTTCATTAGAGGAATGTCCCTGTGGTCTCTGGAGACAACTGATTCATCTTTATGGCTCTAAGTCATGCATCAATGAAGATGGCCATACTGAAACTAACGTTTTACAGCCTATACTGTAACTATGACTAGCATGCAACTTTTTATTATTTTTATTATCAGTAGTAGTGGTAGTTCGTACTAATCTTAAAACATGCCTGTGATACAAATGCATTTCATGTTGACATGAATTTGGCAGCTCTATTGCACATGTGCAGGTAGTAGAATAAAAAAAGCCGTATGTTGCTGAAGCAGATGTGATCCAGAATAGGAGGAACCACACTGTGAGGCTAGTTACTTCTGGAGGAGGCTCCATACATACCATAAAAGTGCTTCCGGGTTTACGGTAGCATTAAAACATGCACTGACAAGGATGAAGGCAAACTGCTAATGGTTAAAGGGCCACATTATGTCTGTTGTTATGAGATTATGTGATCTCACCTCTGATTTTCTTATCTGATATAATAAGATATAATAAGATATTCTATATAATTGTAGAAAACCTTTGTGAGTTGAAGCATTTGTGTTGCAGCCAGACTCCAGCAGTGGTTCGACGTTTCTGCATGCGCCTCATGTCATTCATTAAAGTCTGGGGAATTTCACAGCCGTTTGACAAGGTTAATCATAGCATGAGGTTTATGATAGCCTTGATACATTTCTAAGCATTTATTATACGTATGTAACACACACACAAACGAGGATGCATACTCATTTGAGAAGACATATTTATTTGCTTGGTTTCATACCTGCAGCACCTTAACAGTGTCTGTGCAACATAATGAGCCACAGATCTGTTAAGTTCACATTCTCCAGTTTGTGCTTGTTACTGTAAAGCAGGTTGAAGGAACAATATGAGGTAATAAGTCTTCTGCAAAGGCTTCGCTTGAGTAGCAGACTTATGCTGGCTGAGAACGTCTCAGTCTCTGGATTCAAATGTGCTCTGCTGACCTACACAGTGTCAGATGGCACCCACTGAACCCCATATCAGGATACCCCGTGGCGCCTGCCACGCCCAGCAATACTCAGCACGACTCCGGTTTCAACGAGAGGCCTGCAACGCGTCAATAACTGTAAGTGATATCAAAGCCACTGTATACAACGACAGGCAAACTGCCAAGCATGCATGCACTCAAGGATGCTTGGACGCCTGCTGCTCAATGTACAGACACAGACATGTTTCTTTTTTCTTTTTAACAAATGTAGAAGCATCACTTGGGGCATGTCAAGGTGGTTTCCTAGGAAACAGACTCCTGTGTTTGCAGGATGCAGGAAAATACTTTCAGTCATTTTGACAGCAAACTGAATGGGGTCAGCAGCTAAAGCCATACCAACCATACCAGCCGCAACACTGCTGAGCTCAGTAAAGAAATGATATGTGTACATAGAACTACACTACCTGAATGTTACTCTCACATCATCCATGTTTGAACAGATGACTTGGAAACGGTTTACTCAGGGTGCTGGGCCAGAGGGAGGCATGTAGCATGACTGATGCAGCGTTGAGCTACACATGAATGGACCGCTAAAGTACAGGATTTATTTTCAGCTCCTCTCCCCCTCAAGCAGCATACAGGGGGAAGAAAAAAATACCCAGAATGCACTGTGTCCAAGTGAAGCGTAGCACCAATGTGGTATGGCAGGTTTACAAAGAGGGAGCAACTGGGATGCAAACACTGTGGACTCGAGAAGAGACATCTGAGGAGCAAACTGGCTGTCTGGTGTCTTTCCTTGATGTGTTGCAGCTCATGTGTACAAACCTCACCCACATTCATTCAGTTTCCTGGAATGCATAAAACACATCTCAGCTGAAGAGTCACCCATATCCTCTCCCATAACCTTTAACCACCAACGTAAGTCATCAAATTCAATGTGGGTTTTAAACTTTTTTGGTCCCATGGAAACTCTTATATCTGGTGATTATGTGGGGGAACACTTTATTATGACGCATTATCTCTTTATGGCAAAGCTGGTTCCTGAGGCAGAATGTTGCAATCAGAGAGAGTAATAACACAGCAGGAAACGCAAGACTCACTGCATTATTCATATGCAGCCACAGTCAAACACACTCCTTTGGTGTTTCAGCCTCTGGGAAAGCTGCTGCAGTTCACTGGTGAACCAGGACAAAGGTCCATTTTCCTGCACTCCGATAATAATAGGAACAACAGGACAATGCAGGAAGAGCAAATAAATAAATACACACCTTACATTTTCAATGATTTCCATTTCTATCATCAATTTTTGCATTTCAGGCCTGTAACACATTCCAAATGGGATCAATTTAGAAATAATAAGGAAGTAAAAGAAAAGAAAACTATGTATTTTAGAACAGGTGAACTCTTATTTGGTGCAGATTCAATGAATGTATGAAAATGTCTTCAGAAAACAATAAAAAAAAGCACCGTCATTACATCTCTAATTAAGTTTACACTTAAATGTTGGACATTTTTCTTACTTCATTAATTAAAAGGATGTTTGGTGATGTTCTCATCATTTTTCAGAATAATTATACACCATGCTACAGGACAAAAGGCATGAAAACGTTTCTTCAAGAAAGACATGTAAAGTCATTAGAATGGTCACTAAATGGTCCAGTAGAGAATCTACAGTGGAAACTGAAGGGTGCGGTCCAGCAAAAGGCTCAAACTGATCTGGTAGCTGGTAAGTTGGATTCATGAAGAATAGTTTATTGATAGTTGAGTTCATAACTCAGTGAAACCAAGCTGCTACAAAAGCCATAAGTGGTGCAACAAAGAACAAGTTGTGGGGTGTTTTTATTCACAATTTAATACCATCTTCCTCAGAATTTCTTTTCTCTGCTTGATCTAAAATAAACTTGACTACAGTAACTTTTTTTTTTTCTTTTCTAATGTTTCTTAAAGCTAGAAGGTTGAAATGTTGAATTAAAACAGTCCTGTAGGATTAATTCAACAACTGACTGAACATCCTTCAGAACTTTTGTGACGTGGCAAAATGTGACATCAGGGGCTGGTTGATGAAGAAAATGAAATGTACAACGTATCTGTGGCACCTCTGGAAACCACAGCCTTACATGATGAGCATTCCAGCTTATAGTAATGCCACACTGCCATCATGCTAACGCTACATAACTGGGTCAATCCAACAACTCACGTCTCCATCTGCTGACTCAAAACAGGAAGCTCCGTGACAGCATTGCGTAATTTTCTGTGCTGGCTGGCAACGAGACAAATTAGGAGTCTGTTATAAAAATGAAGTGGTATCAGTGTATGTGTGGACAAATCCTTATTTTTGGCAAAATCTGTGAATATTTCTGATGCTGGTGTTGGAACTGAAACAACTCCACTGTCACATCCACCTTTTGACCCTCACACAAGAACAAGAACGCTCAAGGGCATCTGAACAACCAAATAACATCAGAAAACAGGACGGCGAGTCAAAGTAAGCAAGGAGAAACCCATCTATCTGAATCAGCTGCTCAGATTCAGAGTACTGTAGATAATGGCTTGATGGGAGATTTATGAGCAATGGTGGATTCAGGTCATTAATCTGAACACACACTGAGGGCAGGAGAGACATTAGAGACATTCTGGGGCTTTCACAGATACCCGCTGTGAGATCAGGACTGCTGTATATGCTGAGATTTCTCCACAACTTCCTTTTATATTCTTCTGTTCACTGCAAACTCCCCATTAGGCAAACACTGTAGTCACTGAGAGCTCAGGAGAAAGGGAGTGAGGAAAAGAGTGTTTGAAAATGAGCTCTGAGTGTCAGGATGAAAAAAAAGGGCAGCCACATTCAAGAGCATAAGGATTTTTGACAGCACATTATCGTAAAAACAGGCCTGTCTTAAGAATAGACGCTTGGAGTAAAGAGAATAAAGCAACCTTTGCAATTTAAACGAAAAGACAGTTTTAAGGTGGGTCTGTGCACCAAAGATCTTGTATATAGCTCAGGGAGAAGAGAGGAATAATGAAGCTTAAAGAGCAGCGAGAATCAACTAGAAAGATATGACAGGTCAAAACTAGAAAATGACAATCTAACTAGAAAACAAAAAAAACAACTCTATATGACTTATTTGCAGCTAATCAAAGTTCAGTGGATTCTAGTCAAACATGCTGTAAATGATCCAGGATCAAACACGACTCACCACACAACACAAACACCCAGTGTGCATCAAATGCTTGAGATCTAGTATAAAATTCTGTTAACCGGGCCGCTGCGGAGTTGATTGGCTAAACGAGTAAACCGTATACGAGGTATAGCGAGTTCGACTCTCGGCTCATCGACAAGTTTGCTGCAGGTCTCCCTCCCCTCTCTCCCCTATTTCCTCCCTCTCCATGCTCAATAAAGGCCACTACAGACAACAAAATCTTAAAAAATAAAAAATTCTGTCAACTGATGCGATAAAAGTTTAACTTACTCAAAATGTAGAGAAGAATATAGTATGGAGGAAAAAGAAAAGGTCACAAGCTTAAGCATGCTTGGCTCAAGGTTCAGGTTCATCCATCTGGCAGCTTCAGTTTATTGTTGGATCCACTGCTGACAGATGCAACAGGATGAATGTCGAGGTACAGAGGAGCCGTCTGGGTCTGCGCCTCGATTCAGACAAATCTGACAAGAGTCAGGGGATGACGGTTCATAACTCAGCAGGATGATCGTTAACGTTGAGCCAAGGAAACCAAACAGGTTTTCTAATTGCATTATGGCCTTTTAACAAAATTAAATTCAGATTTTTCGATCGATATCTTAGCAAATTACAGCATATTTCAGTGTCACCCCTAAATGCACCAGCATATAAGATTTAGTGACTGCTGATAGCATCTCTTCTATGTACCCTTATGGTGGCTACAAAAACACTTCTTACAGTGTATGTTAAGGTATGGATAGAGTTCAATCAATCATACAAAATATTTCAGTGATTAATATAAAAAAAAATGTTTTTTTATCTGCAACTAAACTGAAAAATGTCCTCCTGGCCATGGACTTGTGAGACTGCATTGTTGTTGTTCAAAGAAAGTTAAGAACCAATAAACAGTCGCTGCTGGTAGCCTTACTGTCCATAAGATGGTGCAGTGTTTGAGGTGCTGGCATGTGGCCAGTTATGACTTCTGTAATAATCTCCTATCCAATTAGTGGTCTGCAATGCCTTTAAGTCACCATTAATGTCACTGCTTCAGCTTGCCTTTCCAGAACCATCCTTTCTAACAGGGCTGAGTCTGACGTGTTCCCAAGCCAGCTGAAAGATAAAATCTCTCCCTCCATCCGATGATATGAGCTCAGAACATCTCTCCTGGAAGGTGTCCAGTGGGATCACGACCAAGATGCCCTGCCTTCCTCAACAGGTTCCTTCTCATCTGATGGAGAAGCAACCCGACTCTAGCTCATTTTGGATCTTGTACCAAGCTCGTTCTTTCAGTTACTACCAGTAGTTCATGACTGTAGATGAGAGATGGAACGTGAATCAATTAATAAACTGGGATGTTTATTATACCATACCATGTAATGTGAAAACACAATAAAGGGGCAGTGCAGTGCCAGTGTTTGGTTTGTCCCTTCTATGTTAACAATACAATCATCCTAAATACTCCAATACATCCATTAACTTCCACGTATTTGGGTTGGAGTCATGGGGTGCTCAGACCTTCCTCTCCCCAGCCTCCAGGACACATCCAGAGAATTCTTGCTTCCATGCACATCTGGAGGGTTAATAGTATCCAGAGATTAAAAACTTTGGGCTCTAGTTTGACAGCGTTGATTCAGCGTGAGTAAACTCAGCCACATATCCCCCAAATACTCCACAAAGTTTCACACCTGGCCCAAATAACACTTGAAATAACCAATTTCAAAGCCATCTTGTAACACTTGGGCCACATCCGGACTACATACAGTCACAGATGCTGGTGCTGTAACTGTACCATACGCAGCCCAGATGTGGGCCAGAGGTGTCTGAGTACCAGTACTGCAAAAACAGTCCTAATATTTCTAAATCTAGTCAAATTGTCTTATAAGTGAAAAAAAGAAAGGAAAAAAATGCCAGTGGGGTAAGAAACATGTATTTTGGCTAGAATTCTTAAAATGAGATATATATTTTAAAAATAAGACCATGTTTTTTTTATGTAAAAAATGCTTGACTACGTAAGTACAAAGAATTGTTCTCATAAATGAAACACTAATTTGGTATGTTTAAAGGGCTTTGTTTTGTGCTACAGTTCTACACTTGACTCTAACTTGGCTAAAGAAAGTCTACACATTAACATCTCTAAAGCTGCATAAACCAACATATCCACAGTCATAACCTGGCTATGGTGACATGCTCGTGTCTTTATGGACCAGAAGTGATCTTCTAGTGTCGTTTGCAGCTGGGAAACAAACAATAAAAGTGATATGTTTCTTATCGCCCTCACATTAACTAACACAGATGCGCCTCTAAAACCATAATCAGAGCCTTGAAGACCCTCCTCCTTCCTGTCACCAGACTGTGCCTCTCAAATGTGGGAACACACTGACGGTGACTCAAGGAGTGGTAGCAGCACCCTTACAGCCAAAGGGAACACAGCACGCTGTTTGTGTTTTTCGATGCTTGCTGGCCTGCTTTCACCCCCCTACACACACTCACACACACACACAGCAGATAGGATTTGCTGCTTCAGCCCAGAGCAGAGCATAATCGCATCTCAGTGTTAAAATAAACTGTTAATTGGAGCGACTAGATTCAAAGTGGCAGTCTGTGATAATTATTGCTGCAAAAACATACAGAATCTAAGCCACAAACCCTCATCAGTGACGTGGTCATTGTGATGAAAGGCAGCTGCGTTGTCTCTCCTGTCTCTCTAACCTGCTGGAGGATTTGCAGGTGAGGGCGACATGAGTAACGACAGATAAAGACAGAGGCTACTGCAGCAGGAGTGGCCGGGCTTGTCTTTGAAATCAGAGCCAGCTTCATTTGGTCCACATTCAAATGCTGCCTCACTACTGTTCTAGTTGTTTCGCTCCGGGCTGCAGATAGTCTGCATTTCTCACCATTCATGCAGAGAAAAAGTCATGTTGCTATCCTCACCAAAGCAGTGTTTAAGTACTCCTACTAGGCAGAGGAAATCATAAAAAAAAGATTAACTTATAGATCCTGTTTCAGGTTATTGTTACTGTCATCGTTAGGCCTCTTTGTTAGTCCTCTATTTCGTGTTTTATAGCTTCCATCCCTGTCTGCCTCCTCCTGTCCTCCTGTTAATTATTTTTGATCTATTTATTTGAGCAATCATTTCTTCAATGATGTTGAACGATGCACCAGCTGGATGGCATTTCTATTCTGTTCCGTTCTAGATAATTGTCACCTGCCCATATCTTCACATCGTGTCACTTCAGCTTCTGTGTCGGTACCCGGATCAACCATACATTAGTGGTGTGAGTAAATACAGCTCCTCTTCTTACATCATTCCTTTCCTCCAGCAGGCTGACGTTGGGCATCTCAACAGGAAGTGCTCACAGAACACGGCGGAGCTGGCTACACTGCTGCACCGAGATGGAAAAGTATACAGATAATAACTGTATTGTCTTGAAAACTTCTGCCTATTCAGACATGTGACTCCCAGCTGCATCTCCTCCTCTACACCACCCGCTATGAGCCAGTGCTGCTCTTAGATATCAGCATCTATCTGGATGACACACTCAGAGCATGCAGGGTGTCGCATATCTGTGCTGCAGCCTGAGCTCTAATCTTTTAAGAGATTAGGAGATGTCTGTCAGGCTGTTAAAATAAATATAAAACGTGTCTTCAAATTCCTGGTATAGCTGATCTACTTTGTACTATTTCTTGGATTATTCTCCCATATTTATTTGTGAATAAACTGAACACTTTGTGACTTAAGGACACAAATCATTTGGTTACAGTGACAGATATAATCAAGTTTATTGGTAATAAATAAGCAAAATTTGCAGGCAAGATCTTATAATACCTACAAGACATATCTTCTTCTATTCCACTTTCCTATTATGTATTTGTGGAGCTTTTTATGATCAAAAATGTTGGAGAACCTGCTTCACTCAAAATAAGGAAAGCAGAGCTTCTCTTGTCGAAAACATTCATCATATTTTGCTTTTTGAAACTGTTGGTTTAGTGACAGAGTAAGGTCAAATAGAGCTTCATTACAATATTTTGCGTGTGATACTGCTTTGATAACAGACTGGACGACCATATTATCTAATGGATGTCTTGAACAGTAAAGGGGAAAAGATCCAGGATATCTTTTCATGATCTAATTTGGATTTGGATGCTGACAGAGGAGCAGCTTTTTAGATTGAAAACCAGATTTTGTTTGGATTTTGTTCAGTGCTGGTTTATTTTTTTGGGATCTGGGTCTTGTTCAGTATCTGTGTTTTTGTCCTCTTTGTCCTGTTGTTTACTTGACTTCCTGTTTTATTTTGAAGGCTTGTCTTTGTCATGTTATATTCTGTTTGACATTCCTGATCCTCGTTTCCCAGATGTTCAGCCCCAGAGTGTATATATTGTCATTCCCTGTAGGCCAGTGGATCTGGTTTTTGTCCTGATTTTCTGTTTAGCTTCTTTGGAATTGCATCATCTTTGTCACAATAAAGGTTTTTTGTTTGTTTGTTTGTTTTTTGGGGTCTTTTTTGTTTTATTTTTTGGGGGGTGGGGGGCGTTGTTACACCTGCCTCCTGCTTTCCTGCTTTTGAGTCCTCACCATCTCCCACATCATTTCACAACAAGCACATGAAGACAATCAGTAATGTAGTTTACGCATCTTAATATAATTACATCATATAATCAAATTAAACTAACTACTTTAAACATGTCTGGATATCCAAAAGCAATGATAATAACACACAAAGCTTTAGTTTCATGGCTGTTGCAGGAAGCTGGAGGTTGAACATTCAATAATACTTTAAATATCCTCAGCGGGAAACAGTAGATTGTAGAAACTAACTGAAGACACTGTTGGTGAATCATGTGCTGTGAGGAAGATGTTTAAGGTTTTCTGACATGTTTTTCAGTTTATGAAGCATCTTCCTTTGCACAATCAGCTCCAGAACAGCCACAAGAACAGAGCCAGCCTTCTTTATCAGTTTAAGTCACCGACCCCGATGCTGCTTCCCCAACACATGGCTGCAGATCGACGGATGAAACCTAAACACTACAAATCCATTCAAGAACATCTCACCATTTAATGTACCAAGACTGATTTTCCTATTGTGTAAAATGCATTCATTATTTTCAAATATAGCTGTTTTGAGGTGCTTCTGTTAGTTGACCTCTTTAATATATCCACTCGGCGGCCCATGGTGAAGCATCTGCTGAGCTGTGAGTGTTTGTGCAAGACCACATCTAAGAAACAGCTTCTCCACCAACAGAAAGCATCTAAGAGAGAGGAAGTCATTTTGAAGTGTTGTACTCTGGAATATGATTTATGATGGCACAATATTATGTTCTTCCTCAGCTGCTAGCTCAGGGAGGTCATTTTTACATCGTTTTATTCTGTGGAAGCTTTCAAGCTATGTAGCAGTGTTGGTGTGTTCGTGCTAGTGGTCACTTAGCCACCTGCTCTTGGATTTGTGTTTTCTTTTGATGGAAACGGTCTTCTTAAACTTAAAGCTGGGAATTTTTCTATTTGTTTGGTGCGCTGCCAGCGCATATGCTTTGTGATTAAAAATGGCTTAATGATCTGTGTCATTTGCCCGTAGTACCAGAGGCACTCGTTTGGAAAAGGTTAAAACAAAAAGGAAATGTTCTTGCATTACATAATATAATGAAAAAGGATCCAATATGGAGACTGAATTCATGGTTCACATATAATGCGTTGTTTTGTTTTTGTTTTTTACAGAACAAATTAACATTTCATTTTTACCACCACAGCAAAAGATAGTTACATGATTACAGAACACTGAGCTAACTGTAATTTCACATTATTTCCTTGGCGTAATTGTTTAGAAGATATTTCTGTGTCTGTTCATGGTGTGCAAAAAACAGGATTATAATGTATTAGTGGTACAACTAAAGTAAAAGTACTCATTAATGTTGGTATCAGCAATACTTTAAAGTTGAACTTTAGCTATCTGAGGACAGTCCACGATAGCAAAGACCAGCTCCATAAATGCATAAAATGTCATCAAGTCTGCCACAAAATGGTGACACAGACTTCAGCAACTGCAACAGCTTCGCACTTAGTTGTTATTTCATTTATCGCCATTAATTATCCACTTTGATATTTTAGTCTGGAAACAAGGAAACCAGGAGACTGTTTTCCTCTGATGTGTCACCTCCTCCTCAATCAATCAATCTGCTCACAGAAAAATGGAAAATGAGGTTGCATTGCAGCAGGTAATATTGAAATTACACTTTGAAACAAAGTCAGTTATCTACTTTGTCTTACATACATACATATCTGTTTGGTCATCTTTACTGATATTCTATTTTTGGACCATTATTTAATTCCATTGCTTTTAAGGGATGTTTCTTTCCTTCTTTTTAAGTAAGCCACTGAGACCTGAAGCCTTACATTAAAAACCTTTTATTTCCCAGCCTCTGAAGAAACAATCACAGTTAAGTGTCTTGATGCATTTCCATCTATAGGAGAGCTCAGGAAACACATCATGTTTGAACTGAGGAAATGTACCACCTTAAGAAACAAAAAAGAAATAACAATTTTGAATTTGATGGCAGTTTTTCGTGTTTTTTTTTTTTTTTAAATCTAGGACAGGGTGATATTTACGACAGTGCAGCAATACTTCTTCTTTTAACAACAGTCCATAAATGTGGAAACTTAGGAGGACTGCCGCTGGAGTTTGGGGAGACGAGTGCTGTCCCACTCTTGTCTGATAAACGATTGAAGCCACTTAGTTATCTAGTTTCCTTTCATGATGTGACGTTTTTGTAATGGATGGAGTGTGTAACTAAGCATTGTCTTGCTGAAAGATACAAGGCCCTCTCTGGAAAAATAGTGTTGTTTGAATGAGAGTATGGTGCTCTGAAACCTGTATATATGTTTCAGCAGTGATGTTTCCTTTCTAAATGTGTGAACTCCCATTCAATAGGCACTAATGCTTCAACATACCATCAGAGGACTGATCACTGAACACCAGCTGCTCCCTCTCCTTGTTAATCTAGAGGACATGGCATCCATGGTTTCCAAAAAGAATTTCAACTTTCACTGTATTACCTCAGGACAGTTGTCCACTTTGCATTTGGCTTTGTCAAATGCGCACAGAGATTTCTCCAGATTTTGATAATAGTATACTGCAGATTATGAGATATTGAAAGTCTTCACAATTTTATCAGGAGAAGGATTATTCTGAAATTGTTTCGCAATTTATAGATGCAGTTTTTGACAGAGCGGTGAACCGCTACATTTGATATGTTTCCTACCTTCAGTTGTTACGAAAAATGTGAGTTTTTGAGATTTCCAAATCCTTTGCCATTCTGATTTTATTTATCATTTACAGTTTCCCAACTTTTTTGGAACTGGTGTTGTAAAACTCATTTTTTTATGTGGTTTGCATTTACTTGTGGAAAAAAACTAAATGTTTGAAATTATACATTTCCAAACCACAGGAGAGGGAGATGCCCTACTGCAGTTAGGTTTAGGCTTGATCAATGAAGCCTCACACTAAAGTGTTAGTGGATCCCATTCACTCACATGACAACATGTTTGTGTAGGAGCATATATTTATGGAGGAAGCCATTCAAGTGCATCAGCTCATATGGGAATTAGGGGTTGATGATGGCTAAAGGGTTGAGATGGATGGATGGACTGACTTACATTCCAGGTGCTTCTTCTTCGGAGCAGTCTGCTCATGTGTGGTGGCTTTACACACGGCTCTGCACACCTCGGATCCCGTCAGGGTGTACTGAGCCGCGGCGATGCGGTCCGTCAGCGTCTGTCCGGACATCTTCTATCTGAATTGCTGAGTCCAACCTCGACTATCAGGCGTCCACAGTGGTCCTACCCCCCCACACACCTAGCCACGGAAGTCTAATCCCACCTGCCCTCAAAAACAGCGCACAAACCCAGGACTGAGAAATAAACGGTAGAATCTTTTCTAAGGAACTGCAGATGGTTTGATTGCATAACAGCTGGAACTGAATGATTCCAACTCTGTCCAGTTAGATCTTCTCCCTCCAGGTTTTTGGCTCTGGTTTTCGCTTTTATTTTCGGTAAATGTCTCAGCTGAAAACAGAACCTCTCCCCGGATGCTGCTGTCCCCCTCCTCCCTGTCTTCCTTCCTCCAGCCTCCTGGATAATCCTCACCACCGCCAGCAGCAGCAGCCCTACAGCAGCCCCTGTGTGTCAGACCCTGGCTGGCATCATCACCATCATCATCATCATCATCATCCTCTATCATCCAGTGTTTTTGCTTCTTCCACCGCCCCTCTTACGGCCTGGAAGCTCCGCAGATACTCGCTTCAAAGCGGCCCGTTGGCTGGTGGCGTTATTCGGCGAATTTACATCCTCCTTTCAAATCATTATTAATTTATTTATATTTTTCCGCACGCCCTGCCCCCCGTTTTCGAGTCAGGTGACGCAGGGGTGCCAACCCCGCTGCTGCGTCCGTTATCGCGAGAGCGGAAATACGACGAGAAGCGGCTGGAGATGGTTGAACACACGAGGGTCCACAGATACATGCTGTTAGAAACATGAAGGTCATCTGAAGCCTGCAGCTTCAGGCTGCACTGTCTTCATGTGTGCTCCTAAATATGTAAAAATCAATGGATGAACAGATTTAGAATTAACAAGGAAATATATTTATATATATATATATATATATATATATATGTGTGTGTGTGTGTACATGTATATATATATATATATATATATACATACACATATACATATACAGACACATACTGGCAATGCAGAAAGTGTCTGTCTCTGTCCATGGTGCTGATCACTTCTGGTGTAGCTTTAACTATCGTTGTCAAAAGCCTGTGTGTGGATGGATGGATGGATGGATAAGATAGATATGCTGTGGAGGAAATGTGTGTATACACACACACACATATCTATCTATCTATATATATATATATATTCAATTCAATTTATTTATATAGCGCCTATTTACAACAAGTCATCTCTAGGCGCTTAAGAAACCCAGAGCTTGA